>CM029019.1:6246038-6432982 GCA_016801055.1 Panax notoginseng
ATTTCGGAATCTCAAGTGGTTGCAATGGACCCTTTGTACTTGATGCTCCCTTTTACACGTTGACAAGTTAAACACCTCGAGATAAACTCCGCGATCTCTCTTTTCATATTGCTCCACCAAAATGTATGTCGAAGATCGTGATACATTTTGGTACTCCCAGGATGGATTGCAAACGGTGTGTTGTGTGCCTCCATCATTATTCTATGCTTCAAGTCAAAATCGTTAGGAACACAAAGTCTGGAGTTGACTCGAAGTATTCCTTCTTCATCGATTCTTGCTTCTGGAATAGCACCTTCTTGCACTTTCTTCTTCATACGCATCAGCTCTATATCCGTAGCTTGAGCAGCTTTAACTTTATCGATTAAAGTCGGTTCTACTCGTATATTTGATATCATCATGTGGGTACTTGGAGCCTTCATCTCTATCTCCATCCTTTGCAAGTCATACAAAATGGGCCTTTGTGTTAAAAACATTGCACTCGTACCCGCATATGATCTTCTACTCAATGCGTCAGCTACTACGTTTGCTTTTCCAGGATGGTATTGGATGGTATGATCGTAATCTTTCAACAGCTCAAGCCAACGTCGTTGCCGCATGTTGAGTTCCTTTTGGGTGAAGAAATATTTGAGGCTTTTATGATCTGTATAGATCTCCACTTTCTCCCCATACAGGTAGTGTCTCCAGATCTTCAACGCAAAAACGACTGCTGCTGCTGCCAACTCCAAATCATGAGTAGGATAATTCCTCTCATATTCTTTGAGTTGTCGTGAGGCATAGGCTATGACTTTCCCATGTTGCATGAGAACACATCCTAACCCTTTGCCTGAAGCATCGCTGTAGATAACAAATCCATCCGAACCAGATGGTATTGTCAAAACAGGTGCCGAAATGAGTCTCCTCTTGAGTTCTTGGAAACTCTTCTCGCATTCCTCACTCCATACGAATTTTGTATCTTTCCGAGTCAGCTGAGTTAACGGAGTAGCGATTCGAGAAAATCCTTCCACAAATCTCCGATAATAACCAGCTAAGCCCAGAAAGCTACGTACTTCGGTTACCGACTTCGGTTGCTCCCAACTTTGTATGGCTTCAATCTTCGCCGGGTCGACAGATACTCCATGTTTTGACACCACGTGCCCAAGGAATGCTACTTCCTCAAGCCAGAACTCGCATTTCTTCAGTTTGGCATATAGCTTGTTTTCACGAAGCCTTTGCAGTACCAGCTTCAAATGGCGCTCATGATCTTCACGGCTTTTGGAATAGATGAGGATGTCATCAATAAAGACAACAACGAACTGATCCAAATATTCTTTGAATACACGGTTCATCATATCCATGAAGGCAGCAGGAGCATTAGTCAATCCAAAAGACATTACTAAGAATTCATAATGCCCGTACCGAGTTCTGAAGGCAGTCTTTGGAATATCCTCAGTTTTAATCTTCAGCTGATGATATCCAGAACGAAGATCGATCTTTGAAAAGAATTGTGCTCCTTGCAACTGGTCAAACAGGTCATCAATGCGAGGTAGCGGATACCTATTCTTGATGGTGACATGGTTCAATTCTCGATAGTCAATACAAAGTCGCATACTCCCGTCTTTCTTCTTCTTTACGAATAAAACAGGAGCACCCCAAGGAGACGTACTAGGACGAATAAAACCGATGTCCAACAACTCCTGTAGTTGGACTTTTAACTCCTGAAGTTCAATAGGAGCCATTCGATATGGGTTTTAGAAATGGGCTTTGTACCGGGTTCAAGGTCAATAAAGAATTCAATTTCTCGTTCCGGGGGTAGACCGGGAAGTTCTTCAGGAAATACATCGAAAATTCTCTAACAATAGAAATATTATTCAAATCTGACTTGTCTTTGTTCAAATCCATAACATGGGCTAAGAAAGCTTGACATCCGTTTTTCAATAAACGAATAGCTTTGTGGCTTGATATGACAGTGACTGATTTTAGTGGTTTAGTAGTTTGAATTCGTATGACAGGTTGGTTAGGAATATGAAAACTAACAACCTTACGAAAACAATCAATTTTAGCATGATGAGTGGTTAACCAATCAATTCCTAAAATCACATCAAAAGCAAGTATCTTTAAAGAGATAAGATCAACAGGTAATGTGATAGTGCCAACTTGGATCATGCAAGATTTATAAACTGTAGATGTAACGAAGGTTTCACCCAACGGAGTTTCAACAGATAAGTTAAAGTCCAATTTCTCCGGAGTCAAGTTTAAACGTTGAGCACAAGCAGGAGAGATAAAAGAATGGGTAGAACCGGTATCTAGTAAAGTATAAACTTCGCAAGAATTCAAGATTAGCTTACCCGTGATCACCTCGTTCGGGTTTCTCACGTTTTGGCCAGTTACGACAAACGCTCTTCCAGGAACCGCTGATTTCGCCTTATCCGGGACAGCCCTTGGAATCACCATCCCCTCCCGCTGAACTTGGTTTCGCTATAGTACAATCTCGAGCGATATGGCCTTCCTTCCCACAGTTGTAACACACCTTGGATTGTTGTGGACAGTTTGGGCTGATATGTCCCTCTTTCCCGCATTTGTAACATCTAACTGGCGTCGTTCTCCTCCCCTAAAATTTGTTGTTGTGCTGGTGCTGGTGCTGATGTCTTCCCGTCATTGTTGAATCTCTCTTTCTGAAATTCCACTTGACACTCACCTTCTATTATCATGGCCACGATGACCACCCGAGTGGTTACCGCCTTTGTTCGTATTTTTTCCCTCTCGTTGGTTATCATCGCTCTGATGATTGCTGCACCGGTATGACCCTGGTTGTGGTCCCTCGGTTGAGTATACTCATTATCTCTCTCTAATAATTGGGCCCTGTTGACAACATCTGAATATAAGAAAATTTATGAGAGATAAGATATTGACGAATCTCAGGTTTTAAACCTCTCAGAAACATCCGCGTCATTCGTTCCTCATTTTCGACCAAATGAGGTGCAAACCTGGATAACTCTGCAAACTTCGCCTCGTACTGGGACACCGTCATGTTGTTTTGTTCCAGTCTAATAAACTCAACCTCCTTCATATGACGAATACTTTCAGGAAAGTACTTGTCATTGAACAGTTTTTGAAATGTTTCCCAGGACATGTTGAGTGCGTCAGGCTGGGTACGCTTCACAGACTCCCACCAGTAGTCTGCCTCACCGCGGAACATAAATGTGGCGAATGGAACCTTCTGTTCCTCCGTGCATCCCAAGACATCAAATATCTTGGTAATTTGCTTGACCCACGTTTCCGCCATGATCGGATCCGGCTTTCCCTTAAATTCTGGTGGTCCCAATTCTTTGAACTGCTTAGCTGTGACAAACCGCGCGTTGTTATCATTTCCACCCGTATTCTGCACACGAGTCTCCCTCGTCTGATTTTGCATGAACTGCAAAAAGCTCCTAAACATTCCATCATTCATCGTTTGCTCGGTAACGTTGTTTACAGGAGGAATATTGCCTTCCTGTTGCACGTTCCCCTGGGTAGTGATCAAAGGTGTCTCCACGGTCTGATTTACTCCATTATTAACGTTCTCAGCTGCCATTCTTAAATACTGCCATAAAACAAGGGTTAATAGTCATGTCATATATTATCCCTATACTCTGACCGACCAAATAAACACCAAATAAACTTAGTCAGGTCATACTAGCGAAGGAATTCCCCGTCTCTCCCCTCCTAGTTCTTGTCTCACATCTCAGCCAGGGATCATATCCCTAAGCTCTGATACCAACTGTGACGCCCCCAGAATAGGTATACAACACCCATTCTGAGTCGCCAAATACATGGTACAGAAAGCAAACTACAACTTCAATAATACAATTGTCGTGCAAAATACGACAACACATACTGTGAGTTTAAATACAAATATTGTCTTCTAGACAATATCCACACTCAAATAAATCCTCATTACAATTATTCAAACACTATTTTACAGAAATAGTGAGGACTGCTAATACATCTTTCTAGAACCATCACTCCATACCCCGACTAGATCCTGCTATGTTCTCACCTCCTGAGAAGAAAAATGGAACAAAAAGGAAAAGGGTGAGCTCAACTAGCCCAGTAAAGAATATTATGACTAAGATAATATACAACAAATTATCGTTAGTCTTCAACAGGAAAAAATCTGATAAAATATAATCGACAACAAGTTTTAGATCAACAACTGCAGCGGAAACAACAAACCATTAGAAGAGTCAAGTAGAGAAAGAATTCTACTATCTTCTAAGATTTAAAAGTCCATCATCAATATTTTATCCCTGTAACATCAATTAATAATCATCTTTAACCAAATATTCATCTTTGCACTACAGGCCAAAGATATTCATTTGTATCATCAGTCGGTCATGTTCATCTCAACACCTGTTCATCTTTGCACTACAGGCCAAAGATATTCATCAAGTAATTATACATCTTTGCACTACAGGCCAAAGATATTCAGTAATATCATCATTTAGGACTGAGGATGATGAAAAATATCTTAAAGAGAACGAATCCAATGAGACAGAAGGACAAATAGTAGGGATTCGTATAACAGTTTATCCAAGATCAATAATACTTCATAATAATCAATTGTGAAGCAGAATTCAAAAATAAAGATCAAAACATGGATACAATCAAAGATAGTAACCATAATAGACATCTTGGACAAAAAGGAAAAATTTTATTTTTCGGTGAATAGTGCCGTATTCGTGAATAGTGCCGTATACGTGAATAGTGCCGTATACGTGAATAGTAACCCCGACACAAAAAGTTCCAAATTTGATAAAAACTCATATCAATATTTCAGCATAATGATATTGAAGAAAATAATATCATTTAAGAAGAAAATAATATCCCTTACCTCAAAATATCAGTACTTCTGGTCGGAATACCGGTATAAGGCTGAAAGAAACTTGCTCTGATGAATAGAAACTCTCAAAGTATCTAAATACTCACAAAATACACTCAATAATCTAGAGAGAGAAAGAGAGAAAACTTGTTTCTGGTGTGATTTTCAATTCTAACTTAGCCCTCTATTTATAGGAAAATTTTGGTAGGTTTGACCTGCAACCTGATGGCTTTACCTGCTACTATTCCCACCCACCACATTTGAAATATAATTCAGCACATTTCTTCACCAACCACAAGTGGGGCCCACCAATTCTAGAATTTTCCACCAAAATGATAAACTCCGAAAATTCAACAATTTCTGAACCAGTCATCTTGTAAAATTCATAATAAATCATACGTTCATTTTTAACGGTTCAAAATTTGTGGACATATACTCAACTTATATATGTATAACATATCCAAAAATTACCACGATCCAACGGTCGGATTAAAAATTATAACCCCCGCAAAATATCTCAAAAACCCTGATTTGATTTTTAATACCTCCATTCCGACAAAAATACTGATAAAACACCTCAACATTAACTCCTTCATTTTTAACCACAAAAATATATCCCTCATTTATATCCACATAAAATAAATATTTCCTTATCATATGAATCAATAATTAATTATTCACAAATAATATTACAGAATCACATTTATGACAACCAGGCCGTTCCCAGGAAAGAGGGGGCTTTCCAATAAGGATTTCTCCTTACTGGCGCGCAATTAGATGACCAAACCTCTCCTTAGACAGAACTTTCTAGACATTGCCAATAATGTTATCTAATAATATTATTCAAATAATATGAATTATTGATCTGATAAATGAAAATACTGTGCAGCAACAATTATTGAAACAACAATAATATAAAATATCAACGCAGCAATTATTGAATCAATAAAATAAAATATTGAATAATAACTACTGTAACAATTATTGAGTAGTGCCTTCTTACGTAAGAATCAATAATTGGTGCAATACCGTGTGCTACTGTATTTTAACCACCGGGTATTCCAACAGTATTAACGGTAACAACTACGCCGTTATTTATAAACAACTTATACTTGTCGTTTTCTTCATCCAATCGCTTTCCGTTATGGGGCCCACACAAGGCTGCGTCGTCGTACGAATATTCCCCGACAGCAAGAATATTCCACGACCAACCGAATATTCACCGACCAAAAATAAATATTTTATAACCACTTGCTTATTTTGCAAAATTTGCACATTTCACCCATAACCAAAGTATTATATCAAATTAACCCCTTATTATTCACAATAATATTTAGAGAAAATTTGATTTTATTCATTAATAAGTTGGGGTCTTACATTACTGTACCATTATTGAGTAGTGCCTTTCTTACTAAGAATCAAGTAATTGGTACAATACATTGTGCTACTGTGTAACACGCGTATTACTTGTTTTAAACCACGGGTATTCCAACAGTATTAACGGTAAACAACTAAACTACCCGTTATAATAAACAACATATACTTGTCGTATTCCCTTCATCCAATCGCTTTCCCGTTATGGGCCCACAAAAGACTGCGCCGTCGTAACGAATATTCCCCGACATGAAGAATATTCCACGACCAAACAATATTCCCCGACAACAATGAATATTTTATTACCACCTGCTTATTTAAAATTTTTGCGCATTTTAACCCATAACTAACCTCATTAATCAATTTAACACTTACTATTTCAAAATAATAAATAGAGGGAATTTAAATTTCATTTATTAATAATTTGGGGTCTTACACATAACGTTCATCATCTTACTATAACTTAATCTAGACTTGTGTAAAGTGTCAATTAAAGATCGTGCAATCAAAATAATATTTATGTATGTCTCAATCAAATCTACCTTTGTAGGGGTCATTAAGTGGTGATTGTGCTCTAATTTGAACGTAGAAATATGCCAATTGTCTTATTTCTTACTAATGACAACATATATTCTAGTTTTGCACAATGTGCGTCATAGAGAGTCTCTCTATCTAGTTATTTTTATTGCTACCATCTTCATCATTTGGTAAACTCTTTGCAGCAATTAGTGTACCGACTTTTTAACATACATACAACCCAGAGGACACATTCAGTGTTTTGATTTTATCCAAGAAAAATGATATACATATCGACAAATATCTGACAAAATTGGATTATGATCAACGTGGAAGCGCATGCGATAAGATAGAATAAATTAAGGTGCGACCCTTCTTAATTCGTACCTATATCTCTTGTATGAACATACATCACATTCATAATTCGATCAAAACCTTTCGTAATATATAACGTGACTTAATTTATTATTAAATTAAACATAAAAAGTACGAAAACTGTTTTTTTTTTAAAAAGGCCTTATAACTCAAAATTATTTTTGTACAGCAAATGTCAATGGTCTTAGCCCAAGCAAAATACTCTTATAAAGTACAAATGTCATTGGTGAATCGAAGTAGTGTATAACCAAACCTAGGGGTGAGCATGGTGCGGTTTGGTGCGGTTTGAAGTCCAACCGCACCTGAAACCGCTTAGGTGCGGTTTGAAAAATTCAAAACCGCACCCGAAACCGCTTGTGATTGGTGCGGTTCGATTTTAAAGTATGCGGTTCTGTTTTAATTGGTGCGGTTTTGGTTCCAAAACCAATTGAAACAACAAAAAAGTTTAAGTCTTCAATAAAATTTAACATAAAACTTACATCGAGCAATTAACTTAGTGACAAACTCGATAATGAGAATTATATCAAGCATGCTTTAAAACTAAAATATGCGCTATATAAAACAACGGAGACTATTCGATAATAAGCAAGAATGTTTATCTAGTTCCCCAAAAATTAAAAGTATATACTGAAGGTAAAATAAAATATATTGCAGGGAGGACTAAAAATAATCTATTAGACTATTACAATTATAGCATTGACATTAACCAATGCATCAAGTGTTCGAGCCCCTCAACTATAAGCCCCTCCAATAACGCATCAAACAAATTCAAAATTCCAAAACCCAATTACTTAATTTTTGACTTTATAACCTCTAACATCTTCTTTCAATTGGTGAAAAAATGACAATGCAAGACTGGAGTTTTCTCTGAGCGTGTTCAAGTGAAAAGTAACTTTAGAATTTACTAGAGATAATACATACATACACACACATGGTGCGGTTTCGGTTTTATGCGGTTTGGTTTTGGCTAGTAACCAAACCGGAACCGTAAATTTGGTTATTCAACCCACCTAAAACCGCCACATACGCCGGAACCGTTGGTGCGATTTTAATTGATGCGATTCGTGCGATTTTTGGTGCGGTTTTGGTTCCAATTTGGTTACTTGCTCAGCCCTAACCAGACCTATAATGATCTTATTCTGAGCCCTAAATTTAAGCACTTGAGCTTGTTTCCATAAAGTTGAGAATTATCCCTTTAGATTGGGTCTCAAATGATTGACAGAACACATCCCTTGGATACTTAAGAGGGGTTTAGATCGAAGAAATAGAATGAAAAGTGAAATGATTCATTTTAGTTATTCTATATGTTCTATCGCCTCCAAAGAACCAAATATAATTTTTTTCATTCCATATAAATGAGTCATTTCATTACCATCTTCATTAGTTAAATCCAAACACAACATAAATATTAGTAAGTAAATTTATATTACAAGTGTAAAGAGTATCTAATTTTACCAACATAATATAAGAGTCAATTTAATGTGGTTTGGTTAATTTTTCAGTCACTAAAAAGGAAAAAGTTTATGGTAAATGGCTGGTTGTTGCTTTTAAAACAATTCAATCATATACGTATAACGGAAAGTGTACAAGTATATATTTGGGGTGCCTAAAATATTCCACCAGTACAAATACGATGATTCTGAATTGTTTATGAACAGATAGATAGTTGTATTCTAACTTATTTCATTAATAAAATATAACTCCCCATTATATGCACTTTAATTTCCCTCTCTCTCTCTCTCTCTATATATATATATATATAAAGGAACTGATATTTCACATATATATTTATTATTTTTACGTGTTTCTTTTTCACACGAGCATACAATAGATTCTACATGTAAAAATATCAAAAACACACGTAAAAATAATACTATTTTGTATATATATAATAGTTGTTTATCAAGTCTATGACAAGAAAATGATTCTCCAAAAATATTGTGATGGAAGTTTACTTGTTCCTAAGAATTTCTTTGAAGTATACGACACCTCAAGCTCAAGTGTTAATATATTAATTTGGACATTGCCAAAATATTTTGTTGTTAATCCCCCTTAATCTGATACTTCTTCATTTCTCATTTCTCAATGCCAATTGCTCAAATTATACCCCAAGCTTTCAATGTATTAAAAATGGGGTAGTAGTACTAGTGCAAGAGTCCTGACAAGGTCGAGGGTAATTTACAAACGACGTCGTAGACTAACAAATTTTCAGTCCATTCACATACAGCTCTTCTTAGCACCGCAGAAGGGAGAAACAAAAAGCCCTCTTTACTCTTTACGCTTCTCTCCGATTGCTATTTATTAAGCCATTTCTCTCTCCCCTCGCCGGTGTGCAGCTCCGATCGACATAATTGATTGAATCATCAGCTTAAAACGATTGATCGGTCTATTTTTACAAACACATATATACATATATCTATCTATATTTATGTGTAGATGGAGGATTGCATGACTAGCGAAGAAGATCACTATTATTCTGATCGAGACTCGCTCGACGGCCTGGAAAATGAAGAGTCCGATTCTCAATGGGTCCCTCCTAAATCTTCTTCCAGCAAGGTATTCATGTGTGTCTATACATACACATAAATACATGCTACAGTTTTTCTCAATATTTTATTTGATGATTCTGGGAATTGGGTGATCGAATTTGTCATAATTTATGTTCTGATACTAAAAGATTAAGTTTTTTCCATCGGATTAGTTATTTTTGTGGAGAGTAGCTCTGAAAAATATTTAAATTGTTTTTAATTTATTTAATTTTGTTTATACAGTTTCCCGTTTCAGATTTTTAAAGAATGAAGGGTTTTGTAATGCTCCAAGTTATTGACCGGCTTGCAACAAAGTTCAAATTGTTTAATGCTTATTATCTTTGGAACCAAAAAAAATATTTGAATTTGTTTTGATTAACAAGCCAAAAGTGCTTGAGTTTGTTATCTAAACCTGCATTGATCTTTTCTGTATTTATAGTCTTGCCCATAATTTGTTATTTGTCAATTGATGTATTTGTGTCATAGACTAGTGTTTTATTTTTGTTTTTAATTTTTAGGAGTGACTACTGAACTGCGCAAGTCTGTGTAAATTGGTAGTTATACTGGCTTTGTCACATTTTGTTCCAGTAATATCAGAGTGGTTTGGATGAGAGTTGTAGCTTCTTGAGAAATGGAAATAAAGATTTTCCAAATAATCTGGCAAAGAATGGGTTGCAATAATTAAAACTCTAATACAGATGGGATAGTAATAAGGATCAATAATTAAACTAGCACAGATGGGAAAGGTATAAGGATCAAAATGATCCGCATAGAACCAACAATTCGTAGGAAATCTTATATATAGATAATGACTGGCTTGATATCAACATCTGGCACATGTAAATCCAGTAGGAGGCTAGCAGCAATTTCCATGTGTACATGTCTTGATCGATTCAAATGACAAAGGTCATGAACTTTGATTTATAGGAAGTGCCTTTAGAGGATGAGATAGGTTCCACTTTTATGCCAAGTTTCTCAACAAACTACACACTCTAGCTGTTGTACCAATTTAAAATAATGCAAGTTGGAAATGATCAAGCTAATTTGGTTTGTCAGTATCTCGACGTCATGACCATTGGTGCTGCTTTACCTCGTGCAAGCATCTTGCTTAGACTTGTCTGGAGAGTTATCGTAGAAAGTGTGATATGGCAACTCGACCATTTAGGTACCACTTGTCAAGATCATGTCGATTCTACATTTGTGATGTTTATTTTAGCACGACAATGAATCTCTTTTGCTGGGGTCCACAGTAGGTAGTGAGTACAAGTTAAAGTCCTTGCGCTCTATTTTAAGAAGCTACCCCTTTAGGTTCAGTACTTTTGTAATCTTCAATTGATGGTTTTATGGGTAATAGTGTATTTGTCATCAACCCCCATCATCTGGTTTTTTTAGTGGTTTTGGATACTAAGTATGTATTGTAATGCTTGTTGAGCCTTTTGCAGGTAATCACGAAAGAATCTCTCTTGGCAGCGCAGGTAAGAACAAGAAAATACTATAATTTTTTTATTTTCTTTTGCCCTTTCTTTTAGGCCTTTTCTTTTGATTTTTAATGCTTTTTGTTCATGTAGAGAGAAGATTTACGCCGAGTAATGGAATTGCTATCCTTAAGAGAACATCATGCACGGACTCTACTTATTCATTACCGTTGGGATGTTGAGAAGTTGTTTGCGATTCTCGTGGAAAAGGGCAAAGCTTCTTTGTTTGCTCAAGCAGGTGTTCCCTTGGTTGAGAATCATGATCTTGATCCTCCAGTGTCTTCTTCTACAGTAATGTGCATTATTTGTATAGACGATGTACCTAGCAGTGAGGTGACAAAAATGGACTGTGGCCACTGCTTTTGCAACAGCTGTAAGCATCATATTATTGATTTATTCTTTTAATATGTTCCAACTATAGTGTATAGTACTTCCTCAAGAATTTCTTAAAACCATTGGCCCATTTGTTGCAGAACTAGAATATAAATGATGGATTTAGCCAATGATGCCAGCCTTAAGAAATCATGACTAGGCAATTTAAATCATTATTTACGTGCTTCAATTTGTTGTATCTTTATCGATTCTAGTTTTTGGAAATAAGAAGTGTGTTCTTCTGTTCTATTATTATATTGCTGTTTTTTCTTATTGCTTATTCTTCTTTTTAGGCTGGACAGAGCATTTCATTGTTAAGATAAATGAGGGGCAGAGTAAACGTATCAAGTGCATGGCTGAGAAATGCTCTGCCATTTGTGATGAAGCTGTCATCAGAAACCTAGTTAGTAAAAGGCACCCTGATTTAGCAGAGAAATTTGAGCGATTTCTTCTAGAGTCATATATTGAGGACAATAAAATGGTGAAATGGTGCCCAAGTATCCCACATTGTGGGAATGCTATACGTGTTGAGGATGATGAATTTTGCGAGATAGAATGTTCATGTGGCTTACAGTTCTGCTTCAGTTGCCTATCTGAAGCACACTCCCCGTGTTCATGTTGTATGTGGGGCCTTTGGACCAAGAAATGTCGAGACGAATCAGAAACAGTTAATTGGATTACGGTTCATACAAAGCCTTGTCCAAAGTGTCACAAACCTGTTGAGAAAAATGGAGGCTGCAACCTTGTGAGCTGCATCTGTGGGCAAGCATTTTGGTATGATTTCTTTATCTTGCCTTTGTTACTTTATTGCAGTTGCACATGCGTATGTGTGATGTATTGCTGATAGACATGATTTTTTTTATAGATATCAATTTGTTGAAGGAACAAATTTGTTTTAGATTTTAATACTTCCACTATTTCCTCTATTTGCTATGCTTTAGTTCGGATTTAGTTTTCAGGTTTCTTCCATCTTCCTTTTTTCTTCTCTTCTGTTTTTGTTCTTTCTTCCTTTGTTTTCTTGACTGCTTTATTATTATTTTTTGTTCCCTACAAGTTGTGGCCTTTTGTATGTCAATCTTCTGCTTCTTACTTTGGTTGTCCTTGATTAGTTGGCTGTGTGGTGGTGCAACTGGCCGGGAACATACATGGTCGCAAATTACTGGTCACAGTTGTGGACGGTTCAAGGAAGACCGAGAAAAAAATTCTGAACGCGCAAAGCGGGACCTCTATCGTTACATGCACTATCATAATCGTTACAAAGCTCATACGGATTCTTTTAAGCAGGAATCTAGACTGAGGGAGACAATCAAAGAGAAGGTTGAGAATTTGGAAGAGAGAGATTCAAGATTAAGAGATTTTAGTTGGGTTACAAATGGGCTTTACAGACTCTTTAGATCAAGGCGGGCTCTTTCATATTCATATCCTTTTGCTTTTTACATGTTTGGTGAAGACCTGTTTAGGGACGAGATGACAGAAAAGGAACGTGAGATGAAACAGCATTTATTCGAGGACCAGCAGCAGCAGCTTGAGGCAAATGTTGAGAAGCTATCTAAGTTTATTGAGGAACCATTTGATCATTTTCCGGAAGAGCAAGTTATGGAGATACGGATGCAAGTCATCAATCTCTGTGTAATTACTGACAACCTGTGTAAGAAAATGTGAGTATTGCTGTCCGAAAACCTCAAATTTAGTCAAGAATATGAAACTCATTCACTTGCTAATTTCTTGTAGGTATGAATGTATTGAGAATGATTTATTGGGTGCTCTCCAATTTGGTATTCATAATATAGCTCCATACCAGTCAAAAGGCATCGAGAAGGCTACTGAACTTACTGTCTGTCGGAGTGCTAAAACCAGTACCACTGATAAATATCCAAAACCAGATGATCAGATAAATGGTAAAGTGGTTTGAAATTCTTAATTCTTAATCTACTCGGTAGTTTCAATATATGATGAAGCATAAGAGTATTTTCGATGTTTGGGTGGGTTCACCCATGTGAATCATGTGATGACACTGAAAGCTCCGTACAAACATGTTGGTAATGGTATGTCAGACACTATATCGAGGATGGTCTGAAATTCACATTCTAAAAATTAGTATGTAAGTTCATAGAATGGAATTATTAAATTTCAATAGAGGCAGGTAAGCTCTTGACAGATCCTATCAGTAGCCAAGGTCGAGTAATTTGGTTATATAATCAAAATAAGTATTTTTTGTTTTGTTTTAAAACATAAATAATGTTGGATTCTTTGAACAAATTCAAGCTTAGTTATATAAACTAGTTTTGGCCCACCCTGTATACAAGTATTAAATAGTTCTGAAGCTAAATTAAACACATAATTTTCATTACTTGTGATTATATGTTTATTTTAATTCTGATATATTTCATACTCTGAAAAGGTTTGATTCCTCTTTTCACTTACTTTTGAAACACAGAAGCACGTTTTTGACGTTCTACTCCTTTCACTTGATCTAATGTGCTTTTTCACTTTAGTTTTGCCTTGTGCCTTAGACATTGATTGTTCTAAAGTTGAAATAATATCATTCTTCGAACATCATGGACTTCCTTTGAAGAAATATGTTACAAAAAAAACTTTTGAATGCATACTAGTTTCTATTAGGCTTTAGATTAGTTTTAGAATTGAGTATAACTGTCAACCATATTAACATAGTTCAGTAGAACCATTTTAAATGATATTATGACTTTTCTAACACATCATTTATGTAGGATGCACAGTGGAATCTGATCAGCCATCAGGTTCTGGGAGTTCAGATCAAAGTGGTTGCTCTTCACGGAAGCGGGCTAGAATAGGGGGATTTGGAGGCGGTGCCCTTTTTGATCTCAACCTGCCTGCAGAAGTTGTTGAAAGAAATTGATTTTAGAGTTGCTGTTTGTTTTAGACACAAGTGTACAGCTCTAACTGAATAGCAACTCTATCCGTCTAGATTCAGTGGTTGAAACAGTAGATGTTTCGCCCTCTTTATGACTTTGTTTTTATTTATTAATCCTTTTGAGTAATATTAAAGAGAAGGCTAGAGTGTTCTTGCGATTTTGTAATCCGTCTCCTCTTATAAAATTATAGTATGTACATATAGCCTCTGGGTGTCGATGAGTGATAAATTTGTATATTCTCTTAACAGAGATTTTGAGACACTGGGTAGATCTATTATATAAAATTGACAATTATTTTTTGGACAATGGAGTCAATTGCTGTATTTGAATATGTTGGTTGAATTTGACCCAACAGTGCATGAATTCATCTTTCTGGTGTTGTTTTTTGCTTGATTTCTCTCGGTAGTGGCTAATCCAAAGCTAAAAGTTTAACGCGTTAATCTACTTGCATGGATCCATGACTTGATATTCGTTTCTTCCACAACAGATGGTTTGTCGAAGATCCTTAAGATTCAGCCCTGATATATGAGCAGTGGGAGTTTCTTCAGATGTGTATAGTTGTTGTAGGCAGATGTGTATAGTTGTTGAAGGCTCAATGTGCAAAAAAAAAAATAATAATAATAATAATTGTGTGCTTTTGTGTGTTCTTGTAGTTTAATTTCTGAAGCCCCTCTCGGTTTTTGCGGCCTTTCCGGCAGACAAGGGTATGTGAAGAAGAGCCAGGTAAAACTAAAAGGGTTGGGTAGCTTACCAAAGTTTGGAGATGCCCTTTGCCGTTGCCATTGACTATTATTTCTTATTATTAAAGCACCTTCGGAAACTTCGCTGCTGTGTCTTTTCTGGGTTTCCATCCACTCGTTGAAAGTAGTGAGAGATGATTGTAGTGTTTAATTAATCTAGACATTAAAGATTCCGGTTAACCTGTTTTTCTTGTAACAAGTGTTTAAAGAAGAAACTTCTTGATTTCGAGATGGCGAAACTTCTGAATAAAAACAGGACAAGTATCTAGAGGTGGATTCAGGATTTTTTTAGGCTTAAGATTGAAGTGAAGGGTTGAAGTTTAGCGAGTTAGAGAGCGATAATTTGAATACATCATACATCACCGCGTGTTTATTCATATATTGGACTCCATGAAGCCAGATTTTGGTCATAGAACATAAAAGATAATCCATCCTACAAAGAATGTCACGAGTATTCTTAAAGAAAGAAGAAAAATGATTATTATATTTTTGTGCCAAAATAATTATTATATTTTGTTCAACAACATATACAACTCTAATGTGACATTCTTTGCGAAGGAAGGAAGTTGAATCAAAACCTATTCAGACATTGCAAATAAAATAATAATATATTTTATTTACACTTTCCATTTCTTTCTGTAAACTACTATAAAAAAATCATCTCTATTCTTCAACTTCTGTCAACGGCAAGAAGCAGAATCCACAAAAGTCAAATAACTGTGTGACCAATTATTTTATAACCTGCCATGGCTCTTCATCCAAAATCATCGTTTTTCCATTTAGTCTTTTTTCCCATAAAAAAAATAATAAAAATTTCAGAACATTTTTTAATTATTGTTTGACCGACCTTCCAATGCATTGTTTTTAGAGAGTTGAACATCTTTGTTAAATTTAATCACCCTATTGCACTAATTCTTATGGTTTTGATGTTTGTTGAACTTTTGTAGGTTTCCCATCAAACAAGGTAGTAGTAATCAAGAAACTAAAAGCTTTAAATTGGTCTGCAACTGCAAGCATGTCTGTTAGTTTCTTCATTTCTTGAAGAATCGATATCGATTTTAATGTTTGTCTGTTGATAATTAAATAAAACAGAAATATTTACAAGCTTCGATTATTTGAAGAATTTCATTTCAAATTACTAGCTGATAAACAACAAGAGTAGTAATGTTCACTTACAGTTGTTTTTTAGAACCAAAAAAGATTTTTTAGGTCAATGATAAGATTTTATTTTGTTTATTTTTTGGTGAAGCAAGGAGCATCCAATCCAATAAGAAAGTGGGAAAACTTTTTTCAATTTTTTTTTTGGGTGAGTTGGGACTCCACTAATTTCTCCAAGAGATTGGAATAAAAACAGGGGATATAGCCTACCAAACAAAGTCATTTCATATCAAAGCATTCTTTTTTTTTGCTTTTCCTTTGACCTTCACACCTTTCAGCCCTTTTGAGGTTTGCTAATGCTTTTGTAGTTTTATTCTCTTTTAAGTGCCAACCCTTTGGGATGCTTAAAGCCCATTCTTACTGTAATTTTCTTTCTGAATGAAATGTGCACTTTCACTAATCAAGATATGATGAAACCTCTAGATTTTATGTCAATTTAGATGATTAAGAGTCAATAATTTGAATTATAATAATATTGTAAATATGTTTTCAATTACTTTTTCTATTAGCTTTGGTTGGATGATTTAATTCCATCCCCAATTCCCCCACTACAAACAAAAAGAAAATGAGAAGAACTATCATAAATAAATTGCTCAAATTACAACAAGATTCTCATCAAGTTTTGTGGTAGTGGAGAAGACTTGTTCTACTGACCTTAGATATATACACCTAAAACGTCAACCAACGGAAAATTTATCTTTCGTCTGATTCTGCCAAGGATAGACTCAAACATGTGACAGTGCAAAACCTAATCACTAGACTGTACACCAAAACCATATACTCTGTTTCTTGTCTTTAGTTCCTCTAGTTATTGCCAACAAGAGCATGAGATGTGTCATATTCCAGTACTAAGCATTAAATGTCCAGCATTACATTCTGCCTTTTCTCAGTCCAAAGACACCAACTAATATACTTCTTTTCATGCAACAAAAAGCCACACAAAGGTAATATTGCTTTCTAAGACAAGCGACTAGTCAAAAAATAGTCTCCCCTGCATACACTATCAATTGCACGAGTGGGTTTATTTATATATAAGCCATTTGGAATCCAATACGTAAGGATTTTGGGTAAAATTAGGAATATCAGAAAATACCCATTTGGGTTTTGCCCATTAAAACAGTAATTTTTTTGGTTCTGCTTTCTGAGGATCATTTTGGTTGAGTGGTCTCTTTCTTATCACAGAGAAAATTAACAGGTTCTTGTTGTTACCCATTTAATGTTTGTTGGATCTTTCTTATTATCTGCTCTTGTTTTTTGTTTTGCACTTGGCCATTTTGTTGGATATACTTTGATGCATTTAATGCTGTTTTTCAGTGAGAATTTTTCAGGCCAATTCTGGTATATTCATAATACTGAAGGGAAATTCATGCTTTTTATTTCCTAGCTGCTGAAATTTACATGGAAATTACCTCAAATCACAAGCTTTGTGCGAGGTAGTGTGGATAATTGCAAGCGCACAGTGTCAAATTGAAGAACCGACAAGTAATCCCACACGTAATAGTTCTCCAATTTTACGTTTAGAGAGTAGTTTAAAATTCTGAAGTTGGCTCTATTTGGAAAGGTTTTGAAAATTCTTGGATTATAAAACTACTATAAATTTTGCATTTAAGGCTTTATGGACAGAAGAAGTTGGATATTCTATGTCTAAAACTTGGAGAATAAGTTTTATCATATGTTTTTGTAGATAAAAGTAATTTCTTTCATGAACCAAGAGCTAGGAACTAAAAGAGAGTAGGAGTCATACCAGTTAAAGTTTCATAATGTATAGTGCTTACTCTAGTATTACATTGTGCCCAAACTTGCTTGGTTCTTCATTTTGACAATGATTTCATGGAGAAAAGAATCAAGGAAGATAAGTGGGATACCAACTTAAAAGCTTCTCGCTATCGTATGATGGTAAGAATTTAATGTTCATCCATTTTTCTTTCTTTAAAATGGTGATGATTTTGTATTACTCTGAAAACTCTGCAAGTTTGTCTACTTTTCCTATACTGAATAGTTTCGTTTCTTTCAATAGAAGTTTTGTAAAGCTTTCAGTTCTTCCCAGTTTTTGTATTTTAGCATTCTTTTCTCTTTAATATATTTCATTATAGGATATGGGAGAGATGAAGAGTTATGGTGAGGCCAAGAAGAGGCAATTTCAAAGCACTGAAGTTCAAATTTCTCTGAAGGAAGAGGTAGTCTCTATTATTTAACTTGATTTTCCTGCATAAATTTTTTATTTTTTTTTCGAAACTATTTTTTATTTCGCTTCTTTCCATTTCCACTTCAAAAATATTTGATTACCCCATATAATTCTGACCATTATTAAACTTAAATTCTCTTGATGAAAACCTGTAAGAGAATGCATAATACTGATTTGTGGCTCATTGACCCCCAAAATGACTAGAATGTCATGTGATGCCATAGACAAACCAATAGATATACAGTAGTGAAGTTTGAAACACAAGAGTATATGTGTAATATGTTTCAATCAATACAAAATTTAAATAGGTGAAGTTATTTTTCTATCCCTGTTAACTTAGTATGTTACCCTTATCTGCAGATTCTACAACTTCAGAAACAACTTGAGGACCAATTTGTGGTACGCTGTGCACTACAAAACGGATCAAGCTATAAGCCTCTTTTCCATGAACCAACTAATGGAACCTCAATTACAAAGGTTGTTAATGAAATCTAGCAGATTTAGTATTGTAAAATATAACTGATCTTAAGAAGATGAAATTGAGCTGACACATGTCAACTAAAATTCCTATGTTCTTTTTGGTTCTGATCAAAATCAGCCTGCTGAGGATCTGATAAAGGAAATTGCTATTCTGGAGTTGGAAGTTGTGAATTTGGAGAAGTATCTTCTTTCAATGTATCGGAAAACTTTTGACAAAACTGCATCATCCTTCTCTACAATGGATGAAAGGTCAAAACCGAATGAAGAATGTAATTCTTCAGGACATCCTGAACATGCTTCAAGATCAATAAAGGGAAGTCCCATTATTAACTCTACCAGTTTTCGACTTCCCAAAGAACCAACGGACAAATACAATCCATCTAAAGAATGCACTAATGTTTTAGGTGCAAATGCACTACTAGATTCTAGCATCCACCGTAGCCACTCCTCACTTTCTCAAACGGCAGCATGTTCTTTCAGAGCTTCTCCTCCTGAGGGAACTGTTGCTGAAGCTGTACACTCTTACCACTCCTTGCCTTTGTCAATGCTCGAGGTAAATTAACACCAAAAAAGTTGCTAAAAGCTATGTTCATAAATCTTTTCTATTGACAACTCGGGACTAACATATTTTTGTGTTCTAATATTGCCTCATCAGCGTGGTCAAGATGATACTTCAAACGTTAGTCTTGCGGAGCACCTTGCTACCATTATGTCAGTTGATCACGTTCGGGAGACACCAAACTGGCTTTCTGAGGAACTGGTTAAGTGCATTTCATCTATATATTGCCAACTTGCTGAACCCCCTTTGTTCAATCAAGGGTTCCCTTCGTCTCCTATTTTGTTCTCATCATCATCAAATGAATCTCCTCCACAAGGTCTGTGTGATACACAAAGCAGAGAAAACTCATCATTCAATTCATGGTTTAACAACCCTTTCCATGTTGAAGATTCAAAGGAGTCAAGTGGATCTTACTCCGCAATGGTTGAGGTTCAAGGGATTCGTAGAGATGATTGGAATTTGAAAGGTGTTGAACATCTGCTACAAAATTTTAGGTGAGCTTCTGAATCCTTGTTTTCTTGCTATTTTTATGCATTACACTATTTTTACTTCTATTCCAACTCAAGTTTACCTATACTTTTGGTTTAACCATGTTTGGCCTTATTTTTGAAAGTTGGCTAAAGCACTTCTACCCTATTATCTGCATGATACCTATTTGAGATGCATTATGCAAAAGCTGCTTTTTGATAACTAAAGTTTCGAGAAGTTGTAGTGATTTAGGACATAAATTAAGCATCAAATAGTCCAGTGTTTCGATCATTTCCTGGATAGATTTCCTTTTAAAGTTGCAATTGTTTGGTTTTTTGCAGGTCCCTGGTCTCTCGGTTGGACGAAGTTGATCCTAGAAAGATGAAACATGAGGAGAAGCTAGCTTTCTGGATTAATGTTCACAATGTGCTAGTGATGCATGTAAGAGTTCTGCAACTAAGTATCCGTATTTCTCATGATATTTTTACACATTTCTTTGTTGTTTTTGTGCTAAAGGCGACAATTAACATATTATTTACATGTGTATATATGCGTTGTTTCAGGCGTTTTTGGTATATGGAATTCCACAAAGTAATCTGAAGAGGACCTCTTTACTCCTCAAGGTAACAACATAATCTTTGATTTCGTCGAACAATACTGCATAATTTTGTTTTCTGAACCTTAAAAGCTTATGCACTATTCAGGCTGCATATAACATTGGAGGGAACACTATTAGTGTAGACATGATACAGAGTTCTATCTTGGGATGCCGATTGCCTCGTCCAGGACAAGTATATTTCTTACCTCGCAATTTCTATGGGTATACCAAAGTTTCACCTCCATGAAAATGCATGACCACTGAACATCTTTAATTTACATAAGAAACAACTCAGTAGTCCCTATTTACAGCTAGTCTCCTTATTTGAGTTCCAGAGTCCAAACATGTTGGGGTTTATTGAAGGCTAATGAAAATCTTACTTGTCTTACAGTGGTTCCAGTCATTGTTTTTCCCCAAGTCAAAATTCAAGGCTGGAGATGCACGAAAAGCATACGCGATAGGGCTCTCACAACCTCTCGTACAGTTTGCACTTAGTTCAGGAAGCCACTCCGATCCAATGGTACGTAAAACACCTTTGCTCTTAGTTCAGTTGCAGAAACTGCTAAGAAATATAAAGGGGAGGAAAGGGAAAGAAGAAAGAAAAGGAATAAACCAAAAAATTCAGACAAATCCAGCTAGAAAAGTTTTGGCTGGTGTAGAACAGTTTGATTCTAGTGATCTCAAGGAACAAACTACAAAATGGAACTAAGACTAGCAGCGCAAAAATATAAAACCAAAAACTGACTTCTAACTTTACTTATAGTATTTCCCAACTTTCTTTCAATTGTTAGCTTTGTACAATATTGATTATTCAGGTTCGAATATACACGCCCAAGAGACTGTTCCAAGAGCTAGAAATGGCAAAAGAAGAGTACATTCAAACCACTTGCAGGATACAAAAGGAACGCAAGATTCATGTACCAAAGATTGTGAACTCATATGCAAAGGAGTTAGGTTTATCCGCAACCAGTTTGTTTGAGATGATTGAGCATTCTACGCCTTATTGTATGCCAAAGAGCTTCAGGCAGCCTCAACAAGAAAAGCTCTCCAAGAAAATTGAATGGATCCCTCACAACTTCACTTTCCGGTATCTACTTTCACCAGAGTTAGCCAAATGATCTCAGCACTACATAAAGAAGCTAATGAGTATAGTAGCATGATTGCTGAGAAAGAAAGAAAGATGAATCATAAGTTCATAACCAATCCAACACCTAGGAAGAACCTATGATTTCGAGGAGAATGTGATCAAACTAGCTCATGATCATTGACATCCAGAACATGAGCACGTCTGCGAAAAAAACAGGAGGGGAAGTAGTAATATGTTTGACATCAATCTCCCAGAACTGCCATGAGTTTGAGCTTCTTTGATCACTACTTCTTGTAGAAATGGTATGTTTGTGACTAATTGTAATTTAATTTCTTTAGCACCTACGTTTGTGTCTGGTAATGTATTGTTGCAGATATTTTGCTTATGAACATTACTCTGCTATATTCATCTTACTATCAGATCAAAATGTGATTTAAACATTTGAGTTTGATGTATGTCAAAAAATGATGAAAGATTGTTGAGCAAGGGGGTATTATCAAAATAAGGTGCATTATGCTATGAACATCTAAAATATGAGGGAGTTGCATATGTCACTCATCCATCAATCTGGTGTTATAAAAAAATTAGAAAAAAAGTTGACTTATCCATCAATCTAGTGATATAAAACAATTAGAAAAAAAGTTGAATATGAAAATAATAAATGAATGTCATAACTTCAATTCTTAAAAGAGAATATTATTTTGCAAGGTTCCATTTACAGGTTATTTAATATCTAACACCATGATTTATTTTGTGGCACATGTTTGAAGCATTATTTTTTTGAGGAGAGTATAATATAATATCATAATTAAACCAATTAATAAAACCAATTAAGTTTCATTAGAGAAGAAAAAAATAAAGTCACAAACAAACAATCAAGCTTTATTAGATGAGAAATAAATAAGCTCATAATTAAGTCAATCAAGTCTCACTAGAGTAAGCAAACAAAACTCACATAAAAAGAAACACAATTCACATTAAAAAAGAAATAAACTCACTTATATGATAATCAAACCTCGTGAGACTTAAATGTCACAATATCTCAGTCATAACTACTAGGGTCAAGATCTCATTAGTTACAATTTATTGTTCTGATTACACTTAAATGCAAATAAAATAGAGACTCTCCATTCTTTGTATATTTCCTATCATCATTTCTCTCTCCTATTTTAAATTTAAATAATGAAATGGAGAGTATTCAATTCATTTGAAATAGAGAGGATCCTAATTCCAAAATGATGACTAAAAATACACAGTTTTTTTGTTTCCAAAAGAATGAGATAAAGTATATAAAGTGAATATAAATAT
Organism: Panax notoginseng; assembly: GCA_016801055.1. Lineage (NCBI taxonomy): Eukaryota > Viridiplantae > Streptophyta > Magnoliopsida > Apiales > Araliaceae > Panax > Panax notoginseng. The sequence continues at coordinate 6,268,993 of CM029019.1, forward strand.
GTCATTTAGTGGGGTTCATTAATAAAAAAAAATATATTAATCATTTTATATAATCTGTGTGGTCATTAAAAATAAATTTGAAATTTTTTTATTCTTTTTTCTCTACATTTACTTTTATTAATATATATATAAATTGTACTTTAATTTGTCTTTTGGGCACCGAGGAAGTAATCTTTTTAAATATAATTATAGATTGCATTTTATTCAAAATTTTAATTAAAAAAATGGAAAGATAAAATTGTTTGATAGTAGGAGTTTTGGCATTGTTTGGCAAGCAGAGGAAAAATGTGTCCATCTATCTGCTCGGAAATAACCAGAATCACTCGCTGCCGCTACTGCTATACCTATACCCAAAAACTCTCAACCCCTTTTTTGCGCTTTCTTAGACTATCCTTCCTTCTCTCCATTTCACAACTTCAAAACAGAAAGAGATGGATGCAGAGGGAATCGGGTTGATCTTGGCTCGAGCTTCGGAGCTCCGCTCCAAAATTACTAATTGCATCCAAAAATCCTCAACAGACCTCAATGCAACTAAAGAAGACAGAGAAAGTGAAGAAAATCCCCAATTTTCTGGCTCTAATACATTAGATACTGAAGCAGAAGAAGCAGATGAGAAGCTTTTCAACATTCGCGATGCATTCGAGTTTCTTGAAGCCCAGCTTTCGTCTTTGCAGGTCCTTTTGTTGAATTCTTCATTTCTGTTTTTTTTTAAATTTAGGTTTTTTTGTTGTTAATAGAACCCTTAATTTGAAATTTGTTACTTTGGTGCACTGCTCAATGTTGTGTATGTTTTTGGATTAGTGTGAATTTGGGACAAGCTTAATGCATTTCAGTTTTGTTATGTTAGATTAAAATGAATTTTCACTTGCCTAGGCAATGAAGGTTTTGCTGCTACCTTTTTGGTCCAATGAAATACATAAGATTCCTTACATTACTATTCTGGTTAAATTCTTCCTAGAAGAGAGTAAAAGTAGTTGGCATAAAGATTTCCTTTTTTTGTTTTGGTATGTGCGTCTGTGAAAAGAATCAAGCTTTATTTTGTAAGTCTAACTCTCTTTTTCTTTGTCAAGTGTCAACCTTTTTTCTTCCCCAGTGGCAATAATGTGTATACATTGGAGTTGCTGTCCTGTATCATTTATTATAGGGACTTATTAGTTGTTTTGATTGAGTTATGAAAGTAAATGATCATTCAGTTGAAAAAGTATCCTAAAGCAGTAGATCTTCTCTCCTACAATATTTGCCCTATAGGTCCAACTCAACCAGTTTTTCTAGCTTGAACTCTGTATTAAATCATTTCAAGACCACTCATTTAATATTAAGAAATAAAAATGAATACTACTTGTTAACACCACCCCCCCTTTCTTTTGCCTATTTAAGTGAATGGGTTTTCATTTTGGGATTATCCCAAATAGACCCGGCAAACGGACCCAAAGCCCGCGGGCCGGGCCGGGCCGTCAAAAAGCGGGCTTTGGGCCGCATTTTTTTGGCCCATAAAAACCCGGGCCTTTTTGGCCCGGCCCGTTCAAGGCCCGGCCCGCCCACGGCTTCGCGGGCTCAAAAAAGTGCAAAAAAAAATAGACATAAACCACCTTCGGCCCACGGGCCAGCCCGGCCCGCCCGTGGGGTATGGGCTTACTTTTTTGGCCCGTGAAATTCGGGACTTTTTGGCCCGGCCCGTTTAAGCCCGGCCCGTCCATGGCCCGGCCCGCGTCCGCCCGCCCGTTTGCCACCTCTAATCCCAAAGATCCAAACTAGTGAATTAATTTAGTCGAAATCCTTCTTCTCTCTCCCAGTCCAGTGGTTGACTGGTTGTAATTAAAAGTATAGTAATCATTTCTTCTCCTTCAACTATGTGCACTTAATCCCTAGGGGTAAAGGAAGTGTTATTTTTCCATTTATTGACAAGTGAAAATTTGGTGGAAGAAGAGGTGGCAACCTATCATGTGGAGTATATGGTCAAAAGATGGAGTATCTAAATGTAACTTATTCTCAAAAAAATCAGCTCAAGAACCAAGAGAAGGGTATAAATTCCTCTATATCAAAAGAATAAAAGATCAATAATCCAGCTCTATATAAAGACAGACACTACAGCTTTCTCCAGGGTAAGAGCTTCCTACTTCTCAGGGTCAAGATAGAAATGATCAATGACCGAAACTACATCTTTCTGACATTCCCTTCCTCCTCCCTATATCCTTCTCCTTTGAATCTCCAAGAAGTCCATGAAGAACAAACTAAATTTCTTAAAGAAGCATATAAAAAACTTCAGATATTCCTTGCTACAACCCCATGTGTTGGCTTTCTCCCTACCACCTTTTTCACCATTCACTAGACCCTTGTCAAGTTGTTCCCAACCATTTTTTTAACCTTTATGCTCTAATATCCCATGCAAATTACACCCAAATACCTTACTAACGGTGCCTCTACTGATTCAGTAAGCCACTCTTGCAAAGCCCTTTGTATGTTAGGTTTCCTATACTGAAATCTCACCAACTTTCCTCTGTAAAGTCCTTTTTCATTGTTCTGGAAAATAAACTCCGTTAACTCTTCATCCAAGCCTGTTATTAATTTCATTATCTCAACAATTGGATTGAAAGTTAATTAATTATGGATGACTCCTTTTATAAGTTAGGTCTGTGGTGATTGCATTATATCTCTTCCCTTGTTGTAAAGATAAACAAGCTAGAGATATTGTAAGACTATATGAGTTATCAATTGCCTGGTCCAGAATTTCTTCAAATTATGGCTACTAGTATACTACATCTTTGTTTCTATGTTGCTTGACCTTTTATTGTTTCATTAAGTTACAGTGGAAGTAGAAGAAGAATGTATGGCAATACCTTTTATATCCTCTATACTTTGTTTTTTATAATACTCCAGGCTCCTTCACACTTAACTTTTGATGGCCAGGCACTGCAGCAACAGCAATTTTATGAAAGGGAAGCAGCACTAGCGGAGATTGATTACAGCCGCCAGAAGTTACTCAAGAAGCTGAAGGAGTACAAAGGTGAGGACTTGGAAGTTATACACGAGGCTACTGCTTTTGCTAGTGAAACAGTAGAGGACAACAATGATCTTCTTCTTCCACCTTATCCAAGCCGGCCTTCTCGCTGCCTCGTTTCTGACAATGGCTATATCTCACATTTCCCCTCCACACGTAGTTTTCCTCAATACGGGGTGACAAGTGGTGATCCATCAAATGAGTTAAGGACGAATCTCCAAGAATCTGAGAGATTTAAATCTGAATCTAAAAGCTCATTTAGGCTATTCATCAATGTGGCGACCAAGACAGTGCTTACTCTTGTTGGGGTGGTAGCAGTTCTAAGTTTGGCTGGTTTTGAGCCTATGCTCAAGAAAAGAGAGACTCAATTCAAGGTTTTGGACCTATTTCAACAGCAAGGGAATGAAAAGAAGAGACCAATGATTCGGTGTCCTCCAGGGAAGGTCCTGGTGGTCGAAGATGGTGAAACTCGATGCCTTGTCAAAGAGAGAGTTGAAATTCCATTCGAGTCGGTTGTTACAACACCTGATGTAAATTATGGATGTGGATAACATGGTATTTACATCCTGCCATTTGTACATTTCTTTATTGTTTGGGAGATTGGAATATTTTTTTTTATTTAGAATGTCTGGTGTGCCATGTTATGTTCCTCATATTGTGGTTTGCTATTAGAGAATGCTTCTTCAGTTGTGGTTTTGCTTTCCTTTTTTTCCTTCCCTTCTTTTCTTATCTACAGATTTCACATGTGATCGCTTTGATATTTAGGTCATCGTTTGCTTTGATCACTATATAAACTACATTGACATCTCCTCTAGCTTAACATTTGATTGGTTTAGTCTCTTAATTAAAGCCACTCTAGCCAGGTATAATCTGCCCCTCAAAAAATAAAAAAATAAAAAAAAGAACAGTATATTGTCCAAGTACTCTGCCCGAAAGCTTTCAGTATTATAAGCAAGAATTAAGAACGGTCTTACCGTAATTTATTTTATCTTTATAACATATTTTGCAAAAAGTCCAAAGTTCAATACATGCTCTCTTCCGAATTATCAAAAAGAAATATATAATAATTTAATACATGTTGCGGACCAGCGTACACGTAGGAAGATATTTAAAGTAGCAATAAACAAATAGAATGCTGATATGCATGCGAGGCTCCATGTGTGTCAACATTCTATTCGTCAATTAACAAACTTATCAAAAAATAAACTTCCTACATAAATAATACATAGAGAACACCCTATTATATTTTGTACCATAATTAACACATCCAATACCGAATCTTCTAGACTAATTATCCCCTTAGTTTACATCAATTAATAATTAAGCTGCATTGCTTTTTTGGCACGAGAAAGTAAAAGTACAATGAGAAACTGCCAAAGCATGTACCGTATATAACTAATACACCTTTAATTCAGCACTAGTGATAAAAAAGATGAAAAGAAAAACCAAAGAAAAATGAACTCATTTGGGTGATAATAATTATTCATAAAACTCAATTCTCAGGCTGCCACGCGCCGCCTGAGAATTAATTCCGACCACCTCGAATCCGGGAAGAACGCTGCAGCGCCGTTCGGGTCCGGCCGGAATAATTTTGGGGCTGGTGTTCTGTAATGCTGTGCTAGCCTTGATGGCTAGTGAACACAAGTCTTGTAAAGAAAGTGGTACATGGGATTTTGATGTTGGAATGAGGAAATATATTTGTCCAAGCTGTAGTTCTTCATCAATGGGCACGTGCGGTGCATGTGAGTCCACATACATGGACTCTAAACTGCAAAGAAAGAAGTTTGGATTTTGGGACAAAATGTGACTGGCTTTTATGGACTTCTTGAATTCTTGGAGTCTCCCATCCAAGTGAATAACCTTGGCTGTGGATGGCCAATTCAAACCTTCGCCTTTCCTTATAATGGGAGAAGAAGTACATAAATTACCCATATATGATATATATATATATATATATATATATTTATAGTTATGTATATATTGTGTGTATATATATAGAGAGAGAGAGAGGGGATAAATAGTGAGAGATTGGGAGAGAGAGAGGGAGGAATGGGAATGGTTTTGTAGAATAGGCCGGTTGCCCGGTTGGGGTTTATATATAGAGAGAGAAAAGTTTGAGATAATTATCTGTCCCAATTTTTTTCATCCTTCCTTGTGTCTTTTCACTTAAATTTTGACACTTAATCTCTTATTTAACATTAATTAAATCTAAAATTAAATAAGAGACTAGGTGTCAAAATTTAAGTGGGAGACATAAGGGACAGAAAATTTAGGGACAACGGATCTGCTCTCAAAAAGTTTTAGTAATGGCATTGTTTGGACTTGGGTTGACTATCTAATAATTTTTTATTGGCAAAAAACACCTTTACCTCCCATGTGGTGGTCGACTTATAAGTATTGAGCTACTGAACTTTTAAAAAAATACAATTAGCCCACTATAAATTTTAAAAATTCTTAATCAGACCATTCTGTCCAATTTTATTAAATAAATTGTCCAAATTTCTTACATTAAATAAACTCTCGCCAAAGGAATAAGGATATATACACAACATTATATTGTATTATGTGTTGTATATGGGATGTCATGCCAGAAAATGATCTGAAGTCTCAAGAGAATTAACTTCTTGAATATGATGTCTTCATTAATTAGTATTTTCCTACCAACTAGATAATGTGTATAGATAACAATCACAAATTAAAGACGCAAGTACCTAACCTAACTATAGTTAATACACATAACTCCAAAACATGTTGTTACTCTTTCTTTTTTATTAAAAAGTGGACTTGATCATCCAGCAATTAATTAGTGATCACCAACTCATGTTTAATGTATAAACAGGATTTTTTAGAAATCGAATGTAAACTGACCATCACTTAAACCTAATGATTCACCAAAATGTGACTATTAATGCATTATGCATAGCATTAATATTAATGTACGTACATTCTTATATACTGCTCGTATAGTGACAGATATAGTATAACAGTACTATAATGACAAAAAGAGTTTTTTTTTCCTTCTTATTAATTTGGTCTACAAAAATAATCTATAGTTATAGTATTATAAATGCATGCATGCATGCATGTAAGACTGAAATTTCTATAGGCTTTCGTTTGATGTTTGTATTGATATGGCCGGTAATAACACGACACCAATACCATCTTTTTTGGAAGGATCGAGACTGAAATGGAGAAGACCAAGAATGATTAGCTAGTAAAGCTGCCCTAATTTAAGTAGACTTGTAAAAAATATAGTCCATATATACTAATGGCCTGGTGTAGTATTCTTGTGGGGGTTGCATGTGTGGAGTCTGGAGGACCACCTACTAGTTCACATTTATTTCTGCAAGTATACCAGAAAGAAGCATGGAGTTGTATAGAATATGGATAGATAGCTGTCCCAATTATTTTGCCAGCTTCCCCAAGAATGTCTTTTCTCCTTTTATATTTGCCTATATACATTGGTCATCCCTCCTACCCATCCATATCCTTGGATATCTGATGGGATCTCTCTGTTACAATTTTGTTTTCTTTTTCCTTTCAATTTTTGTTTTGTTTATTCCAATATTTTGGTTTTCTTTTAATGTATTTATATTCTTAACTTATCATCGCGTAGTATTGTAACATTACACTTTTATATTAATTTTTTTTATATATAAAAAATTAAATTACTAATCAATACTACCATCAAATTCATCGTGTTATATTATTATAGTAGAGATTAAGAGTTTGATCCATGATTTTTCCTTTTAACTTTTTTTCACAAATGTCGTGTTATTTTATCTCTTTTTATTTTATTACGTAGTTTGGATCGACTTAATTCCCCAACAATATACTCCCTTAATTTATAAGAAAAAATGAGAGTTTTACTTGTTTTGTTGACTATGTTTATTCGATATGAAAATCCGTATAAATTACGTTTATTCTTATTTTATTTAGATAATTTTTTAAAATTTTAAACTCTGAATACTAAAAGTAAAAATATTGTTTTCAAAACATATCTTAGATTATACTATATATTAGATTAATGTTTTTACTATTGTAATTGGTCATGTAATAAAAGAAAATTAAAATATCATGGTATACTATTCGACTATCGGAAGTGGTTAGCATGAAATTAACTTTGGTCAATTGACTAATACAATGTCGACACTAGAGGTGAGCATAGTGCGGTTTGAAGCTTAAATCGCACACGAAACCGCTTAGGTGCGGTTTGAAAATTTTGAAACTGCACATGAAATCGCTTGTGATTGGTGCGGTGCGGTTTTGAATCGTGCAGTGCAATTTTATTTTATGCGATTTCAGTTCCAAAACCAATTGAAATAACAAAAATTTGTGCAATTTAAATTAATAATTTAGTATCACACAATATTAAAGTTGTAAAAGAGATCAAATCAAAAGCACCAGAGTTTTTATCCCTTGTTTTGGAAGAAGAAAAAACAAGCAACAAGTAAGAATATTCAGTATTACTTCATCCAACACCGAGTTTCAGAAGCACTCTGATAACTCAAGAGGGTTGCCTCATGATTTGCCTAATTTCAATAACTTCAATTCTTTTAACCATAAAAGATATTGAATCCAAATAATTAAATATATATAATTTATGAAGTATATATACATATATATTAAGCAATGTGTAGTCCCATAATTTTCTACAATTAAGGGATAAGTGTATGAGATTTATATGGTGATGGTGATCATGTAGATCGATATCATCCAAATTCAGAATTAGCAGCTTAATTTAATTTTCACAAGATTAAATGAAACATTTCTCCTGTAATAGGAATATATAATAATTAATTTTTATGGTGCAGTTTGGTTTCGGTTTTATGCATGCGATTTTGGTTAGTAACCAGACCAAAATCATAAATTTGATTTTTCAACCCACCTAAAACCGTCACATACGCCGGAACCGTTTGTGCAGTTTTAATTGGTGCAGTTTGTGCAATTTTTGGTGCAATTTCGATTTCTTGCTCAGCCCTAGTCGATACGCAGATCAGGAGGTGATCTCTCTCTGCGTGTTAACATTGTATTGATTAATTTATCATGAAGTTAACTTTATGCTCGAATATCATATTCGACTCAAATTTGAGCTCTATATATTAATTTCTTTCCTGTTGTAGAAACACAAGTAAATATCGTTCAAATAGGTTGTGTTATTTAGTTCCAAATGGAAAAAGACCTAAAATGGACAATATACAACTAAAGACTAAATTTTAGCTACATATTTTCATTTCAAAAAAAAAAACTACATATTTCAAATTACAAGGCTCACCTTGTTTTGGTTAAGCTCACCGGACATCTCTGCTCTCCCCCTACCGTCTTAAGTTGGTAATATCAAGTGAACTTATATGTCCCATAACAAATTTATGTTGATATTAGAAGGCCATGGACTATAAAGAATTCACTCATTATTATTCTGTCTTTATTATTTAGAGTTTTACGCAATCTAATCTATATATGTACTGATATAAATTTTGGCCGAATTACAATTGCAAAATTTTTCACTACATGAGATTGGTAGAAATTATAGAAAGATCACATCTATTACACATATTTTCAAAAAAATTATCACTAATATTTATCCGCGTAACTAAAACAATCAAAAAAATGGGCCTAAATATTCACAGTATATATCATTTTCCTAAAGAAAAATATCTACCCCACGAGAGAAAAGACCGAGTCAAAGTATCAAAGCTAATGGAGTTCTTGCTTTCATAAGTTGGTCAATTATAAGCGCTCTAATACATATGCAATCTAAGCTAGTGGAGTTCTTAATGCCGGGAAGGGAACTATATCGTACTTTTGATTTGTTCTTTAATCTTTATGAGTCAATAAAGTTTTTCAACTTATTGGTAAATGCTAATTCATGTGTTTGGCTCTTTTATGACGGACGAACAGTCCCATATTTCATTTGGGTACAAAGTTCTATTTACTTGGGTTAAATAAGGAAGGTGTTTACTAATATACTCAACTCGGCTCAAACTGAGTCCAAATCAATCTTATAAACCCAAATCAGTCTGGCATGTATGGTATTTTCCATAAACAATTCACGCATAGTGTAAATATTGAATGCAGAGCACAGATTCAATATTTCAATTGGTCTAAAATCTTTAAGATATAGTATGAAATATGTATGTAGCCTCTTATCAAGTGGTTCATTAATGCCATCTTTCTTGACAATGAATCTGTCTAAATCTCAACTCTATCTACATTCAAAATTTGAATTCAGAAAGAATCTAAAACTATCCTTATATATAACACTGTACTATTCTTCTGAAAACAACAAAAAAGAAGATGAAATGAGAATATATCACAAATGGGGAAGTAACCAAAGATTGACCAGAGATGAAGCCAAAGATAGAGACCATGACAAGAAGGCCATTGCAGCAGATATCTGATATCTACTACAGACCTTTGGAGGGCAATAAGGCACCTCTGCTTTCAGCAGAAGATCGACAACGCTGGCTGTTGAACATGCTCCGGCTAGTGTGAGAATCGATAGCACCTGCCATTTATAGATTTCGAATTTGTCACATATATGTTAAGAGCTATGTTACACGCCGTAAAGACACTCACTCGGAAAAGGGTATGGATTTTGAACACTTTATTTTAGTGTAAAAGTTGGTAAAATTGAGGAGTCGTGATGGACTCTTCAGAATACCGTGTCCGACTCCATCCGATTACGTGTAAGATAGGTTAAGACTTTGTAAACAAGTTAATAACAAAACCATAAGATTTACCCAATCCCCTATAACTATGATCAGCAGTATTCCGATTCCCGACTGTCGAATAGAGCATTTAACTAGGATATAATATCCATCAATCAGTGCCAAAGTAAAACTCCAAGGGATCACCAAACCCACGATTGTTATCAAGAAGCTGTGAAATCAGCAATTGAAACAAAGATTTATAAATTAGAAAATGGGATTAATTATAATAAGTAAATCAATAACCAAGGGGAAATGAAGCAGCAGAATTTAAGATCCTCAACGATGATCACTAGTAACTAGCAAGATTACTCGGGGCATTTTTGCACATAAAGGTGAACTAGGATGTAACCACAACTCCATTGTGGGAAACTAAAGCAAATTAGTTATTGGGGAGGATCCAAATTCTACATATATGCAACAGTCGTATCCATAAAACTCACCATGTTTATATAAGACTTTCTTCAAAATCTACATGTTTATATGTATCTGTACAAGTATAAATTCATGAGGAGAGAAATGGAAGAAATAATTTACCAGAAAGAAGTATAGCTGTAGAATGGAACACCCAAAGACATAAAGAGAAGAGAAGCGGAGGAGAAGATGGCCTGACCCAACCTCAAAGCTAAACCGGCACTAGTTCCCAATGACCCTGGTACCTCATCCATGTATTTCTGCTTTTTTAGTCCTTTTTTTGTGTTTTTTTTTTAAAAAAAATAACCAAATATGAGGTACCTACAGCTTTTCCATATACGTGTATAATCCTTATATTTGAAAATCGACGTGCCGACCAGAGGAACCAAATGTAGTATGTTATTTTGGCAGTTGATATGCACCATTCATATATGGCCCCTCGTCATCAAGCTAATGATATTGATGTAACCCGAGATTAATTAATGAACGTACGTTTAAAGGCTTAAATTGGACTAGACACCAAATAAAGAAAAAAGAAGTTGAAAATCAATGCTTTAAAAACCATGGCTATAAACTCGCCACCTCTCCCAATCTTTATCATCTTCATGGTAGATGGAAATATTTTTCAAAAGAAATGGTGATTTTTAGTTATTATAATAGCAACATAGAGTAATCTTAGTTGATGACGACTCAGAAAGTTAACTCTGTCAGGCTGCAAGTCATTTCTAACACTAAATAAACTTCCCATTCTTCTAGACCCCAGTTAATAGTAAATACTAGTGGTAACCATTTCCACCACTGCTTATGCTTGTAAGAGCACTTCAAGCTCATGATAAGAGTTTAACAATTAGGGAAGAGCAATTACATAAAAACAGTGTAACAATATTATAGCTTCCCAAATACCAAACACAAGAGAATCCAACACAACAGCTGCACCACAAGATAATCAATAATATTATTATTGACAATAATACAAAACTAACCAGTTACAATAATCCTATTTACATATATACTGTAATTATCTTCATATATACATGAAAGGGGTAGGATTGGGGACTTTAGGAAGGAGTGCCACTATATTCATTAAAAAAGTACATCCATCCACTAACTGAGTGTTGTTAATCACTCCTATTTCTCATCATGAATCAAATTGTAGAGGACCATTGGAAATGACCCCAATTAATATCAGCTTCATAATAATGTAAAGTACATATTAGAGAAAAGCCAATATTTTTTTGTCAAGTACCAATTACTATGAAGTACTCCCTCCGTCCGTATTTAAATGATGTTTTAGAGTTTTTTATTTGTCCATAATTATTTAACGTTTGTTCAAATTTAGGAGAATTAATGACAATTTTTCCAAAGTTATCTCTCGTTACTCTTTCCTATTTTTTTGATACTTTAAACTATTTATCTCTCCCTCTCCTTATCCCAACAAAAATTTTCTTATCCCAACAAAAGATTTAAGGGTATTATAGATAATTGAGTACTATATTTAATGATTTCTAATCATTATCTTAATTCTTGTGCCCATCTCTGAAACGCCATTTAAACAGGGACGGAGGGAATAGGAATATGCATCTATTTCTTAAAGGTCGTTGGCAGCCTAAGTTTCATCAACAGGAGACAAGTTCTTAATTATAGTAGATTATAAAATGCAAACATACACGCACACATCTCTCATGAATGCATGGGGATGGGATTACTAACATACACACACGCATACGGCATATAGATAGAGATAGATAGCATGCACGAATATAGACAGAGATAGATGGCCCATGGGATTAAAAATGTACACACACAGAGATAAAAGACGTCTCCAAATAGACTGATTTAAAGCTAATAAAACTAAAGGTTGTCACTCAAATTAATCATTAAAGTTCATCTCAATTGAATATTACCCATGAAAATTAAGTGAAGTCCAGAAGCCTTATTTCGATCAGGTATATCTAGAGTACATCCAGTACTTGTTGGACTATGCCTTTGATATCACCACACTATGATGGGGGAGAGAATTCACTACTACTAGAGTAATCTTTCATTGCATTGCAGTATCAATAAATTCCCAAGGCAGAAAATTTCGAGTTCCTAAGTTTAGTTGGAAGTGAAAGAAAATTTCCCCAACTTTGATGACTAACATGTTTCTTAATTAGCAGATAGACTGGAAAAAATAGGAGAATTTGTATTACTTTAAATGTCAGTCTAACTCTTCCTTAAAGAAGGGTCTGGAACTGGAAATGACATCCTTTCAAAAGGGTCCCCATAAAACATTCTTCTTCACCCTCATTTCGGTCTATTTCAATCCATAAACGAAAATTTTCTCCAGCTTTCTTCAACTAAACAGTTATCATCCCTGAATCTCAATCCAGGGATTAGTCAAGTTAGTTCACATTACCCCAAGTTGGATTCAGTATTACAACAAAATATTCTTGATAAATAATCTATATACTAAAGCCACAAAATCAAGGTGATGGTCTAGATATATAAAGTTACATAAGCAATTACGACCAACATAATTTTTTTTTTGCTATATTTGAATTGAAAGATTAAAATAAATTTTAATTGGGATAAATTATTTCATACTCTCCCCCCTCTAAAGAATAAAAATAAATTTAAAAAAAATAAAAATTATTCAATCAATTCTAATTATAATCAAAAATAATTTTTTTTATTCCATTCCAACTTGTCGCTCCAATCCAAACGTAGTCTACGTTGTTCAAGAAGAACTGTGAGATTGTTGGTGTTTTAAATTTAATAAAGTAAAGGAATGATGGTTAAAATTACATAATTTTTTGAGCTATTACGTGCACGATGGTCGTACTAGTAATGAAAAAAATAAAAAATAAAACTATGACAACTTATCTGTAGTAGCTTTGTTTGTTATGGATCATAGTGCAAATGGTAACGAGGATTTTCCCTCAATTACCACGCTCAGTCGCTAAAATATAAACACACATAATTTGACTAAATTACCCAACCAAATCCTGCCACGTCATTCTGTCACATCAGCCTTACCCAAAGTCAAAAGAATCAGATCACTCCACTACTTACGTGTCAGTCTCACAATCAACCCGTCCCCACTAAAATTAATACAACCTCCTAACTTAGACATTAAATTCACAAATGTTGACGTGTCTTTTCCCCCCAACTCCCTCAAATCGTAACTAAAACCCGGCGGGGTCTCTCTGTCTGTCCTCTCTCTCCCTCTAAAAGACTAAAACCCCCATTTTCCATCAGTCATGATCGGATTATCCCCTGCTCCGTCTCCGGCGACATCACCGTCCACAAATTACGGTGGCCAATCATCGAATCCATCGCCAAAGTCACCACCGTCGAAGCTTTCGGTAGATTTCAGTCCTCCGCTAATAGCCATGGTCGTAATTGTGGCCACCGCCTTCGTAATCATCACTTACTCTCGCCTCATCTCCCGCCGATTCCTCCACTTCCGCGGCCGATTCCGTAGGTGGCGCAGACGCCGCCGTCTCATCCCCTCCTACGTCCCTTCCTCCGCCGGCGACATCGAATCGTCTCCCTATGACTCCGCCAGTTTCGATCCTGCCGATGCTTTCCTAATGTTCTCGCCGTACGGACTCGACGATTTGGCGATCAAAACGATTCCTCTCTCAATTTTCATGCGCAAGAGCAACGTTCAAGAGTGCGCCGTTTGTTTATTGGAATTCGAAGAAAACGATTACGTCCGTACACTTCCGGTTTGTAATCACGCCTTTCACGTTGACTGTATCGATATCTGGCTCCGATCACATGCGAATTGTCCGCTCTGTCGAACCGGAATTTTCCGGCCTAGCTCGCCTTTTGCACCGGCCATGGCAGCCAGAATCCGGCCGAGCCTCGATGAAGTAATAATCGAGAGCGCAATTCTCGAGACCTTGACGGAGTCTCCCCCGGAATACGAATCTAGCGTCGGTGAGATCGTGCAGGAGCCATCGCCGAGAAGAAATCAGTCTGAGGATCGATACATTCGACGCGATTTCCTCCTGAAGAGATCTTATTCGTTCGGATTTGAACGGAATTTAGGATCGGAGAGACTGATGATGGAGCCGGCTACGACGTCGCCTTGGAGGTACCGGAGAGGAGGAGGTTTTTGGAGTAAACGACCGTCGCCGTTCAGTTCATTAACAAAGCATAGAGTATTCTCACTCAGATATTACAGAGGAATAAAATCGCCGTTCTTCCGGCGTAAAGGCGGATATTTTCCACTGTCGGAGTCTAGCGTGAGGTACGGAGGCGGCGGCGGATCTTCCCGGCGCAGCAAGACGTTTTCGAGCCCAATGTTCATGAGGTCGTCGGCTGGAAATGGAACTACATCCACAATATTTTCGTCGTCGAGCAGGCTGAGGAGTGGAGATCCCGAGGCATTGCTGTCACCGGAGAGGTTTAACAGACGGTGAGTGTGACAAGTGGGCAACATTAATTGGATGAGATTTTGAACATCGATCGGAGATGAGGTGAGTTAGGGAAGAGTGGGGTGCAGGGGTATTAATGGAGGCAGGGGAGCATGTGAGTATTAATTGTGGTTTCAGCTCACCACTCTAAATGTGAGAGAGACTTGAGATGAGGAGTCATTAATTGATAAATCGATGACAGAAGGAAGATAAAGAAAGAGATAAAAACATACAGAGAACTGAGAAGAGAATCCTCCCAGTTGACATGCTCTCTGTGTCTCTCTCTCCTCTACTAATTTTGTACTGGTATATATTTTTTCCACTCAAACGCAGGCTGGCTGACTTCAACATTAAGTGCATAGAACAAAGGAATGAAGTGCGAGGGAAGGGGGGAGGGGAGATAATTAATCACCACACTGCTGACAGACAGACACAGAGAGAAATTACGTTTCGATTTGTTTGTTGACATTATATTAATTAATTAATCAAAATTAATTTTATAATAATCACTCTCTGGGGAGAGGAGGGGAGGGAAAGGATTTGAGAATGATTCATATTTATAGTTAAAATATTATCTTGAAGAATTGTAGTATATTATACAAATTATCCGTCAAATTGTTCAGTCTAGTATATTTTACTTGTAGTTTTGTTTTGGTATACTCGTCTCAGTGCTATTATAGTGAATAATGAGTGTAGATGTCAACATTTTATAGTAATATAAATATTATTTATTAAAAAAAATTAATATTTTTACAAATAAATTTAATAATTACATAAACTTTTATTCACGTGAATAGTAAGTGAGATCCTTCATCTCTTTATAATTTACTTGTCTCGTCAAAAAATTTAGGTGCACTGTTTATTTGAATTTACCTCCATTTCTTTTTGGTTACTAAACATGAGAAAATTTTAAAGGCAAAAGACGTGAGATGTACATGCAGGGTCCTTCCTTATTCCTTTTTTGATTTACAGTCTTCAGCAGTGTTATGTATGTTTGTTGCACATTCGGGAGGAGAGGACCCACCCAACTCCATATCTTTAAAATAGACCCCTCCCTCGTGTATTGGGTATTTGGGCTGATAGCTTAATAACACACTAGTAGTATCATTATTAATCCTGCTGCAATGCAAATAGGCAATAGCTTTAACTTGATTTAATTAATGGTTGTTCAAGTTTCACAATCAATCCACTAGGAAAAAGTCTTGGCAGACCGGATATTTAGATAGGAAAATTAAATAGTGGTGTACAGACTGTCTGTACAATTCTGTTTTTGTATATGTATTTAAATTACATCTAAAATATTATATTTTTATAAAAATTTCTGTTAAAATAAATATTATACATTTTTTTAGAGCCACAAGTAAAAAAATTAAAAAATTAAAAAATATCCAATTTTCCTGTCTAAATATCCTGTCCTTGTAGCACTATTCATCCACTAGTAGTTTCTCTCAGTTTTAATGTGTGTATTTATGAATAATTTTAAATGATAGATTAAAGTTTGAAAAAGTCTAGGAGGACCGGCTATTTCCGACCGGGGTAGTGACCGGCCGAAATTATTATTTTTTTTTTTTACTTTTGATTACAAAATAATTAATGTGATTTATTGGAACTGAAATTTTTATAAAATACAGTGATTTAGGCGTCCGTTTGGATACACGTAACAAATAGGGTTATACAGTATGTACAACCCTGTTTGTTATGTGTACCCAAACGGACGCCTAAATCACTGCATTTTATAAAAATTTTAGTTCCAATAAATCACATTAATTATTTTGTAATCAAAACCAAAAAAAAAAAAAAAAAAAAAAAATTCCCGACCGGTCACTATCCTGGTCGGAAAACGCCGATCGGCGTAGAAGGACTCTTAAAGTTTGGGTACTCCACTAAATTTAGCAGTCGGAATAAAGTAGTACTATTATACAACAATCCAAATTACTGGACTTGATATAAAAGCTGGGTCATATCATATAGACACAATGAAGGAAAGGACCCTTTTCGATTCTCTCTTGATATTAATTTTAGGGTTCTTTATAGAAATATATAATAATTAGAAAGTAATTATATCATTAATGTATTAATAAAATAATTATAAAAAGAGTGTAATTAGGACCTATATTATAAAAATAGTACACTTCACATTAATAAGAAACCTAAAATCAAGGAGAATAACTGCCATAAATAATAATTCAAATTCAAATTTAAATATTTGAAATTTAACAACAAAAACAAATTCAAATTCAAAATATTCACTTAATCTAAGTCAGTAAGTCTAATAACCCAAACAAAACAAATTACTTGTACATCCGAAATCATAAAAATAAAACCTCCTTTCTTAACGAAGAGAGAGCAGAGCATTAGCCGCTATTGTAATCTGGTGCGAGCCACCTCAAGTAGAAACCTTCATCTTCGAATATTACAGTGAACTCGCAGAGAAAATATTAGTCAAACTTCAACAACTGGATATAGAAGCATGGCTATTTGATTTTTCATAATTTCTTCATGTCCGGAAATTCTAATTCTAATTTCATGTTCAAAAGAAAATAAGAACACTGCATAGGAAAGGGAGAGATAAGAGAGTGATGTGTAATGTAATATTGATAACCAAACCTTCGTACCAAGGTCACCAAACTTTTATAATAAGGTAACCAAACCTTTATACCGCGGTAACCAATCTACCTCCACACCTGCAATATGAATTGGTTACCTTGGTCTGAAAGTTTGGCAACCAACTGCATAAAGGTTTGGCTAGCAACTGCATCAAATTCAAAATAAATTAGTAACCTAATAATACTAAATTGGTTACCTTGGTATATATGGATGTTTGGCTACCATTTACACTATGAAAAAACTGCAGGTGTGGATGTGCATTGGTTACCTTGATACGAAAGTTTTGTTCCCTTGGTACGAAGGTTTGGTTTGTAACGCCCCCAAAACAGGTATACAACACCTATTCTAAGTCGCAAATAACATGGTACAGAAACAACTACAACTTTATTAATATAACATAAAAACTGTGAGTGTAAATATAAATATTGTCATCTAGACAATATCCACACTCAAATAAGTCCTCATTACAATTATTGGTACAATATTTTATAAAAAAAATGGTGAGGACTACTAAAACAACTTCCTAGAACCTTCATTCCATACCCCGACTAGTACTTGCTACATTCTCGCCTCCTGAGAAGAAAATGGAACAACAAGAAAAAGGGTGAGCTCAACTAGCCCAGTAAAGAATATTATGACTAAGATAATATACAACAAATTATCGTTAGTCTTCAACAGGGAAAAATTTAATAGAATACAATAGACAATAAGTTTTAAATCAATATTCGCAGCGGAAAATAATAATTCATAGAAGAGTTACGTAGAGAATGAAATCTACGATTATCTATGAATTTAAAAGCTCATCATCAACATTTTATCCCTGTAACATCAATCAATAAATATCTTGAATCAAATAGTCATCTTTGCACTACAGGCCAAAGATATTCATCAGTTGGTCATGTTCACCTCAACACATGTTCATCTTTGCACTACGGGCCAAAGATATTCATCAGAAATCATTCATATTTGCACTACAGGCCAAAGATATTCAGTTATATCATCATTTAGGAATGAGGATGATGACAAATATTTTAAAAGAAACGAATCCAGTGAAATAAAATAATAAATATTAAGGATTCGTATTTCAGCTATTCCATGTCCAAAAATACCTTATAAATAATCATAGTGAAGTAAAATTTAAGAATGATCAAAACATGGATACAATCAAAGTTAGTATCCAGAATAGATATTTTGGACGAAAAGAAAAAATTTTATTTTTCGATGAATAGTAACTCGTGAATAGTAACTCGTGAATAGTAACTCCGACATGAAAAGTTCCAAATTTGATAAAAAGTTCAGATCAATACTTCGGCATAATGATATTGAAGAAAATAATATCATTTAAGAAGAAACAACATCCCTTACCTCGGAAAGACGGTACTTCTGACTAGAATACTAGATATAGTACTGAAGGAAACTTGCACCGTATAGCAACACTCAAAGTATCAAATACTCACAAGAATACGCTCGATATAGAGAGAGAAATAGAGAGAAACTTGTGTTTCTGGTGTGATTTTCAATTCTAAGCTAAGCACCCTATTTATAGGAAAATGCTTAGAACACCAAAGCAGAAAATTTAATATAATAATAATATATTTATCAAATTTTCTTTAGCCCACCTCTAGACATCTGATCTCGGCCCATTTATATCACATGATAGCCCACTTAAATGCCAAAAAACGTTTTTCTTCAAAATAATAAATAAAACTTCCAAAAATCAATTATTTCGGAACTTCAGAACTTCAATAATTCATAATAAATAGCCCTTTTATCAAAAAATTCGATTCTCGCGAATTTTTGTAGGAAATTCAATTCTCTACAAATTTACAGAAGAAAATTTTTTCAAATTCCAAACAGAAATTGATCGAAATCCACAAACGGACGATTTTACAGTCAATAATAAATTTTCGGTCAAGAATTGTGTCTCCCAACACACAAAATATGTGTTAATCATTTAATGCCACAAAAATACTCTTCCTCCTCATATACTCATATATCCCACATTCATTGTAAAAATATCACCATCAATATATTATTAAAATAATATATTTAAATAAATTATTTTATCAGAAAAAGATAAAATATTAATTTTCAACAATTGTAACATTAAATTTTTTGTCTATCTATATCCACATAAAATCACTATTTTCCTCATCATATAAATCAATAATTAATTATACACAAATATTACAAATAATATTACTGGCAACCAGGCCGTTCCTAGGAAAGAGGGGGCTTTCCAATAAGGATCTCTCCTTACTGGCGCGCAATTAGATGACCAAACCTCTCCTTAGACAGAACTTTCTAGATATTGCCAATAATGTTATCTAATAATATTATTCAAATAATATGAATTATTGATCTGATAATGGAAAATACTGTGCATCAACAATTATTGAAACAACAATAATATAAAATATCAACGCAACAATTATTGAATCAATAAAATAAAATATTGAACAATAACTACTGTAACAATTATTGAGTAGTGCCTTCTTACGTAAGAATCAATAATTGGTGCAATATCGTGTGCTACTGTATTTTAACCACCGGGTATTCCAACAGTATTAACGGTAACAACTACGCCGTTATTTATAAATAACGTATACTTGTCGTTTTCTTCATCCAATCGCTTTCCGTTATGGGGCCCACACAAGGCTGCGCCGTCGTACGAATATTCCCCGACAGTAAGAATATTCCACGACCAAACGAATATTCCCCGACAAAATGAATATTTTATAACCACATGCTTATTTTGCAAAATTTGCACATTTCACCCATAACCAAAGTATTATATCAAATTAACCCCTTATTATTCACAATAATATTTAGAGAAAATTTGATTTTATTCATTAATAAGTTGGGGTCTTACAACCTCCCCTCCTTATGAAATTTCGTCCTCGAAATTGACGTACGTACCTGATGTTTCAAAAAGGTGAGGATACCTCGCTTTCATTTCTGATTCCAACTCCCAGGTCATTTCTTCAATAGCATGGTTTCTCCACAAAATCTTAACTTGTGGTATAACGTTCGTGCGTAGGACATGCTCTTTCATATCCAAGATCTTAACAGGTACCTCCTCGTACGTTAAATCTTATGCTATCTCGTCTGGTTCTAACTCAATAATGTGGTTCGGGTCTTTAACATATTTACGAAGCATAGATATTTGAAAAATATTATGAACACGAGACATGCTTGGAGGTAATGCGAGTCTATATGCCACATTTCCTATTCGCTCAAGAATCTCAAATGGACCAACAAATCTTGGATTGAGCTTTTCTCTCTTTCCAAATCTTGTAACTCCCTTCCATGGTGCAACACGTAATAATACATGATCCCCAATATTAAATTCCACGTCCTTCCGATGAAGATCCGCATAACTCTTTTGTCGATCCTGTGCCGTTTGTATACGTTGTCGAATCGTTTGGATCTTCTCTGTAGTAATGCGTACCAACTCTGGTCCCAACAATGTTGCTTCACCCACCTCGTCCCAGCATACTGGAGAACGATATTTTCTTCCATACAACGCCTCGAATGGAGTCACACCTATGCTGGCCTGATAACTGTTGTTGTAGGAGAATTCCACCAATGGTAGGTACTTATCCTAACTCCCTTTGAGATCTAGGACACAAAGTCTTAATAGATCTTCAAGAGTTTGAATAGTCCTCTCTGATTGTCCGTCCGTTTGAGGATGGTATGCCGAACTGAATCGTAAATCCGTGCCCATAGCTTTCTGCAAGCTAACCCAAAATCGTGAAGTGAATCTTGGGTCACGATCTGAAACAATGGATACTGGCATGCCATGCAATCTCACAATCTCGTTCACGTACATACTAGCAAGACGTTCAAGGGAATAAGTCTCACGTATCGGCAAGAAATGAGCGGACTTGGTTAATCTATCAACAATAACCCAAATCGCATCTATGCCTTGAGAAACCTTGGGAAGACCCGTAACAAAATTCATAGTAATGCGTTCCCACTTCCATTTTGGAATCTCAAGTGGTTGCAATGGACCCTTTGGTACTTGATGCTCCGCTTTTACACGTTGACAAGTTAAACATCTCGAGATAAACTCCGCGATCTCTCTTTTCATATTGCTCCACCAAAATGTATGTCGAAGATCGTGATACATTTTAGTACTCCCAAGATGGATTGCAAACGGTGTGTTGTGTGCCTCCATCATTATTCTATGCTTCAAGTCAAAATCGTTAGGAACACAAAGTCTGGAGTTGACTCGAAGTATTCCTTCTTCATCGATTCTTGCTTCCGGAATAGCACCTTCTTGTACTTTCTTCTTCATACGCATCAGCTCCCGGTCTGTGGCTTAAGCAACTTTAACTTTATCGATTAAAGTTGATTCTACGCGTATACTTGACATCATCGCACTCGTTCCTGCATATGATCTTCTACTCAATGCGTCAGCTACCGCGTTCGCTTTTTCAGGATGGTATTGGATGGTATGATCGAAATCTTTCAATAGCTCGAGCCAACGTCGGTGTCGCATGTTGAATTCTTGGAAGCTCTTCTCGCATTCCTCGGTCCATTCGAAATTTGTATCTTTTCGAGTCAGCTGAGTTAACGGAGTAGCGATTCGAAAAATCCTTCCACGAATCTCCGATAGTAACCAGCTAAGCCTAGAAAGATATGTATTTCGATTACTGACTTAGGTTGCTCTCAACTGTGACTCATATCCCAATCTTGGATAGCACGTCACAATGACACCTATCAGTTTACTACCGCACGAATATGGCGTCCCCTACGGAGAGTCTGGATTCAGTGCATTCCACAAAAGAAGTCACCAGATAAAGGCTCGGTTATCAACTTCTATAGTTGGATTTTTAACTCCTGAAGTTCAATAGGAGCCATTCGATATGAGATTTTAGAAATGGGTTTTGTACCGGGTTCAAAGTCAATACAAAATTCAATATCACGCTCTGGGAGTAAGCCAAGAAATTCTTCAGGAAATACGTCAAAAATTTTACTAACAATATCATTCAGATCTGACGTATTTTTGTTCAAGTCCATAACATAGCTAAGAAAGCTTGACATCCGTTTTTCAATAAACGAATGACTTTACGGCTTGATATAAAAGAGTTTGACTTCAATGGTTTGGTTGCTTGAATTTGAATAACAGGTTGCTTAGGAATATGAAAACTAACAACCTTACGAAAGCAATCAATTTTGGCATGATGAGTAGTTAACCAATCAATTCCTAAGATCACATCAAAAGTAAGTATCTTTAAAGAGATAAGATCAACAGGTAATGTGATGGTGCCAACTTGGATCAA
Organism: Panax notoginseng; assembly: GCA_016801055.1. Classification (NCBI taxonomy): domain Eukaryota; kingdom Viridiplantae; phylum Streptophyta; class Magnoliopsida; order Apiales; family Araliaceae; genus Panax; species Panax notoginseng. The sequence goes on from CM029019.1 coordinate 6,291,416, forward strand.
ACAAGATTTATAAACAGTGGATGTAACGAAAGTTTCTCCTAACGGAGTTTCAACAGATAAGTCAAAGTCTAATTTTCTCCGGAGCCAATTTTAAACGTTGAGTATAAGCAGGAGAGATAAATGAATGGGTAGAACCGGTATCTAATAAGGTATAGACTTCGCAAAAATTTATAATTAACTAACCCGTGCTAACTTCGTTCGGGTTCCTCGCATTATGACCAGTCACGAAAAACGCTCTTCCAGAAACCGTTGACTTTGACTTTTCTGGGACAACTTTTTGAGTCACCACCCCCGTTGGACTTGGTTTCGCTACAGTGCAATCTCGAGCGATATGTCCTTCCTTTCCACAGTTATAACATACCTTAAACTGTTGTGGACAGTTTGGGCTGATATGTCCTTCTTTTCCGCACTTATAGCATATGACCAGTGGTCGTTCTTCTCCCTTGGAACCAGTTGCTGCTGGTGCTGACGTCTTCGTATTATCATTGTTGAATCTCCTCTTTTTAAAATCTCCTCCCGACTCGCTTCTTCTATATTCATGGCCACGATTACCACTAGAGTGGTTGCCGTTCTTGTCCGTATTCTTCTTTCTTCGCTGGTTATCATTGTTCTGATGACTGCTGTCACTGGTATGATTCTGGTTGTGGTCCCTCGATTGACCGTACTCGTTATCTCGCTCTAATAATTGAGCCATGTTGACAACATCTGAATAGAGAGAAAATTTATGAGAAATGAGATATTGACGTATGCCGGGTTTCAAACCTCTCAGAAACATCCGCGTCATACGTTCCTCATTCTCCACCAAATGAGGTGCAAACCTGGACAACTCTGCAAACTTCGCCTCGTACTGAGACACCGTCATGTTGTTCTGCTCTAGTCTAATAAACTCTACTTCCTTTATATGACGAACACTTTCACGAAAGTATTTGTCATTGAACAGTTTCTGAAATGTCTCCCAAGACATGCTGAGTGCGGCTGGATGGGTACGTTTCACAGACTCCCACCAGTAGTCTACCTCGCCACGGAACATAAAGGTGGCGAATGGAACCTTCTGTTCCTCCGTGCATTCCAAGACATCAAATATCTTGGTAATTTGCTTGACCCATGTCTCCGCCTTAATCGGATCTGGCTTTCCCCAGAATTCTGGTGGTCCCAACTCTTTGAACTGCTTGGCTGTGACCAGCTGTGCGTTACCATTGTTTCTTTCTATATTTTGAACAGGAATCTCCTTCGTCTGGTTTTGCATGAATCTCAAAAAACTTCTAAACATCTCATCGTTCACCGTCTGCTCAGTGGTGTTGTTCACAGGAGGAACATTGCCAGCCTGTTGCACGTTCTCCTCGTTGGTGAGCACATGTGTCTCCACCGTCTCATTTACTCCACTGTTAACATTCTCAGTCGACATTCTCAAATACTGCCATAAAACAAGGGTTAATTAAACAAATTAACAAATCACATAATACCCCTATATAATGACCGACCAACAAATAAGCTTAGGTAGGACACACTAGCGAAGGATTTACTCGTCTCTCCCCTCCTAGTTCTATTCCCCGATCTCCACCAGAGATCATATCCCTAAGCTCTGATACCAACTGTAACGCCCCCAAAATAGGTATACAACACCTATTCTAAGTCGTCAATAACATGGTACAGAAACAACTACAACTTTATTAATACAACATAAAAATTGTGAGTGTAAATACAAATATTGTCATCTAGACAATATCCACACTCAAATAAGTCCTCATTACAATTATTGGTACAATATTTTGTAAAAAAAATGGTGAGGACTACTAAAACAACTTCCTAGAACCCTCATTCCATACCCCGACTAGTACTTGCTACATTCTCGCCTCCTGAGAAGAACATGGAACAACAAGAAAAAGGGTGAGCTCAACTAACCCAGTAAAGAATATTATGACTAAGATAATATACAACAAATTATCGTTAGTCTTCAACAGGGAAAAATTTAATAGAATACAATAGACAACAAGTTTTAAATCAATATTCGCAGCGGAAAATAATAATTCATAGAAGAGTTACGTAGAAAATGAAATCTACGATTATCTATGAATTTAAAAGCCCATCATCAATATTTTATCCCTGTAACATCAATCAATAAATATCTTGAATCAAATAGTCATCTTTACACTACAGGCCAAAGATATTCATCAGTTGGTCATGTTCACCTCAACACTTGTTCATCTTTGCACTACGAGCCAAAGATATTCATCAGAAATCATTCATCTTTGCACTACAGGCCAAAGATATTCAGTTATATCATCATTTAGGACTGAGGATGATGACAAATATTTTAAAAGAAACGAATCCAGTGAAACAAAATAATAAATATTAAGGATTCGTATTTCAGCTATTCCATATCCAAAAATACCTTATAAATAATCATAGTGAAGTAAAATTCAAGAATGATCAAAACATGGATACAATCAAAGCTAGTATCCAGAATAGATATTTTGGACGAAAAGAAAAAATTTTATTTTTCGGTGAATAGTAACTCGTGAATAGTAACTCATGAATAGTAACTCATGAATAGTAACTCCGACATGAAAAGTTCTAAATTTGATAAAAAGTTCAGATCAATACTTCGGCATAATGATATTGAAGAAAATAATATCATTTAAGAAGAAATAACATCCCTTACCTCGGAAAGACGGTACTTCTGACTGGAATACTAGATATAGTACTGAAGGAAACTTGCACCGTATAGCAACACTCAAAGTATCAAATACTCACAAGAATACGCTCGATATAGAGAGAGAAATAGAGAGAAACTTGTGTTTCTGGTGTGATTTTCAATTCTAACCTTAGCACCCTATTTATAGGAAAATGCTTAGAACACCAAAGCAGAAAATTTAATATAATAATAATATATTTATCAAATTTTCTTTAGCCCACCTCTAGACATCTGATCTCAGCCCATTTATATCACATGATCGCCCACTTAAATGCCAAAAAACGTTTTTCTTCAAAATAATAAATAAAACTTCTAAAAATCAATTATTTCGGAACTTCAGAACTTCAATAATTCATAATAAATAGTCCTTTTATCAGAAAATTCGAATCTCGCGAGTTTTTATAGGAAATTCAATTCTCTACAACTTTGCAGAAGAAAATTTTTCCAAATTCTAAACAGAAATTGACCGAAAACCACAAACGGGAGATTTTACAGTCAATAATAAATTTTCGGTCAAGAATTGTGTCCCCCAACACACAAAATATGTGTTAATCATTTAATGCCACAAAAATACTCTTCCTCCTCATATACTCATATATCCCACATTCATTGTAAAAATATCACCATTAATATATTATTAAAATAATATATTTAAATGAATTATTTTATCAGAAAAAGATAAAATATTAATTTTCAACAATTGTCACATTAAAATTTTTCTCTATCTATATCCACATAAAATCACTATTTTCCTCATCATATAAATCAATAATTAATTATACACAAATAATATTACAGAACCACAGTACTGGCAACCAGGCCGTTCCCAGGAAAGAGGGGGCTTTCCAATAAGGATCTCTCCTTACTGGCGCGCAATTAGATGACCAAACCTCTCCTTAGACAGAACTTTCTAGATATTACCAATAATGTTATCTAATAATATTATTCAGATAATATGAATTATTGATTTGATAATGAAAAATACTGTGCAGCAACAATTATTGAAACAACAATAATATAAAATATCAACGCAACAATTATTGAATCAATAAAATAAAATATTGAACAATAACTACTGTAACAATTATTGAGTAGTGCCTTCTTACGTAAGAATCAATAATTGGTGCAATATCGTGTGCTACTGTATTTTAACCACCGGGTATTCCAACAGTATTAACGGTAACAACTACGCCGTTATTTATAAATAACGTATACTTGTCGTTTTCTTCATCCAATCGCTTTCCGTTATGGAGCCCACACAAGGCTGCGCCGTCGTACGAATATTCCACGACCAAACGAATATTTCCCGACAAAATGAATATTTTATAACCACTTGCTTATTTTGCAAAATTTTCACATTTCACCCATAACCAAAGTATTATATCAAATTAACCCCTTATTATTCACAATAATATTTAGAGAAAATTTAATTTTATTCATTAATAAGTTGGGGTCTTACATGGTTACCTTGGTGTTAATGTTTGGTTACCAATCTATTCTATCAGTTACTGATTTTGGATCAAATCCAATAATGAACTATGTATGTGTAGCTCTGCATACCGGAGGGACGGAGGGAGGGAGGGAGGAAGGGAGGGTGGGTTTAAGTAAACGCAAAGCAAGTAAACAATAGTGCAGATCATCCTAGACTAAACAAAACACCTCCAAGAAGCTTGCTCCACTCTGGGAATTAAGGGTTGTACATGGTCCCATGAGTCACAGCTACTGGATGGATGGATGGATAGATGGGCACTAGCTAGTTCCACCAATCAACCAGAACAAAATCATGGTTCCCTTGGTATTATTTGTTGCAGGATGTGTGGGCAGGCCCCGGCTCCGCAACGCCTATATGCCTGCGTTGCTTGTGCCGCCGTCTCCTGCCACCTCTATGCGGCGACCCATTTGACAGAGCAGTGGACGTCGATCGCGCAAAGCTCTTCTGCTGCGCGTGCGGAGAAAATGGCTAGTAGGACATCGCTGAAGTTTGGAGCAAGGGATTGTCATGGCTTCTTAGTTAGTTTATTATGCCGGGCGGATAAGAATAAAAAGAAGTTGTGGGGATGAGAGAAGTGGTGGGGATGAGGTGGATAACTAAATTAAAGGAAGAATAAATTCACTAATTATGTAAATAAAATTTTAAATGCATTAATTGTGTAAATATTTTATAAGTGCACTATTATTGTGCTAATTTTTAAAAATGTAATAGAAAATGTAATTGTTCCTTAATTTTAACGCTCATCATACATTAATCTAATTCATTAGTTTTGTTAGTAATTGCTTTAGCAATAAGAAAAATAGTCCCACTCAAATAACTAAGAAAGCTATTACAGTTGTGTAGAATTTTTTTACTTGTTAATGCCGAGAGTTGATAACAACTATTCTACCCAATTCTAAAATAAAGAAATGTAACAAAGGCATGATGAGAACAGTTTGAGTAGGAAAAAAAATGCACAACATGTCTCCATACAAAGTAAAACCAAATCACTTTGCTCCAGACTCTGTTTGTTTGCTACAATATCACTCCAATAATAACAACACTTAACAAAAACACAAAACTAGTAACATCCACAGGCTGCAAACATACATAATATCTCTATAGGAGTTGAAGAACCAGCTGCATACAAAATGTGTCTATAGGATTTCAAGAATCAGCGCCCAGACTGGATAAACCAACAAAAGGATAATGCCAACGGAATTAGAAACGCCATGGCTCTTTGTGAAAGAATTCCTGAACCCACCCGATGCTCGGACGTGTTCTTGCAGCAAGTAACACCCTATGGCAAGACATATCGCAACACCAATCCAGTTATTCCTTATGGTGTCTGCAAGAAAGCTAGGGGACACCACAAGAATAAGGATCAACGCCCCTGGCATTTCTAGATAACCTGCATTTAGATGAATGATTAGTGTTGCCAGAATGCATCCTCATTTCAAGGTAAATATTTGTTGTAATGGTGATAACAACATCCTTAATTATCACAGTGTGTCCATCTTTTTCACCTTGTGAGTTGTGACGTATTGAGAAGATGGATTGAATATATAATCCTATTTCAAGCTTAAAGTAGTTAAAGTTTTAGTACATAACAATGCCATTTAATGCAAAGTCTATGCAGAAAGAATGATTATAATATTACAACAACTACAAAGCTAATGACTATGAGTCTATGAGATAACAAAACATAAACCACACTTCAAAGATGCATAAATAAATTAAAGAAGCTGCAAAGGGATTTAATGACAATCCAATTACAACATGTACATCAAGTTCTTGAAAATCTCACAAAAGTATTAACATTAACAATCATTTATGCAATTCAAAGCAATATCTTACTTGCAATACGCTGAGGGAAGAATAGGCGCAATATTACTGCGACAAAAGCAATCCATTTTCCAACTTCTCCCCTGCATTTCCAATCATATTAAAACTAAAAATGATAATATAATTGAGGAGATCATTCTCTCTCGGATGATAAGCATAAAACAATAAACTAAAGAAATTGAAGATCACCTGAAAAGGTTGAAGATTATTGAAGGAAGACTCAAGAAGATGTATGGAACCAGAAGTGCAGTTAGGATCTTGGTTCTCCAGTTGGTTCTATCCAAGATCAACAGATAACTACAGAACAATAGTAAAAGTATCTTTGTTAAGTTGTTAGCTAAATAAATTTAAGAAAGAAAATTAAATTGGAAAAAAAATTAAAACAAGATCTAAGATTTTGTGTACTGCAAAAAGAATGGCATACAAAGAGACACTTCACAGCAAATCATCTCACATATTACAATAAGTGGTAGAAGTTCATAAAAATGCTAAAAACTTTACATATAAAGTGTAAAAGGGTTATTATTGAATATAGTTTCTGCATACGGCTGAGATCCACATTCATTTTGGACCAAATATAAAACCTAAATTATAATTGAATTCAATTTCTGCAGATGGGTATATTCCTATTCAATTAAAGAAACATAAACCCCAAATCAAACTAACAACATTTAGAAGAAAATATGACACATTCACATCAGAGCATAGCACACTCCATTTACTATGGATCTAGTGATCAACTAAAGATTTAATTAGCCTATCATTTCAACAAAACAAATTTGGAGAGAGAGATCCTCTTACATAGCTGCAAAAGAAGCAACCCAAGCAAGAAAAGAAGTCCCAAATCCAAGCCCACCAAGCTTAACAGCATGATTAGCAAGCTTTTTGGCTGCCTGCCCAAGTTCTTTGAAATCAGAACTGATCAGCTCACTTGCTATTGTTGCATCAGTTTTCATTGCCAAGAAACTGTTCTTCCCCGTCATCTTGTTTGATAATCCCAATACAATTTTAATCTCTGTTACTATTTTTTTATGTGTTCTTAGGATCACATACTGTATATAAAGTGAGAACGAGGCTTAAAATTGCAATTGTTTGAAAAGTTTGCATTTTTAAATTAATCAATATTTTATATTTTTTTATTATAATAAAGAATAAATCGCCCTTACTTAAACTAGAGGTGCCACGTGCAGGACTTAATACGTTGTTGGGCCGACATTGTTATCTGTTTTCAAATAATATCTTTTGCCAGTTGTCCTCCTCCGTCGTAGAGTTCTCATCATAACTACGGAATTAGTTCTAGTATTTATTTAGGTACCTATGTAATGTACGTTATCTTCTAATACCTTCGTTCTTAAAAAATTATTATTTAAATTTTTTTTACATAAATTAACAAACATTTAACAATTAAAATATATTTTAAATTTTATCACTATTCCTTTATAATATTCAACTTTATCAAATTTTTCTTCATTATTTATTTATAGATCCGGTTAGTATAAAATAAATTTCATGATAAATTCACTTTATATCCAATATAGTACTGGTATACAGACAATAGAATGATCTTTTCGCCTGCATATCAGCATTATATTAAACATAAAATAAACTTATCATTAAGTTCAATTCATGTTAACCACTCCCCTTATTCACGTACCCAATAGCATTAACATAATGAGTCATAACATGAAATACATAATACTTGTATACTTTCTTTATTTCAAAATTAAAAATATAATTTTTTAACTTGTTTAAAAAAAGATATATTCATATTCTATAACTAAGAAATTACATAATATCTCTATCTATCTTTATATTAGCATTACACCATTACTAAATGCTCAATTAATATTAGAGTTCAATTTTTAAAACATAAAATTATACTTAAAAATTATCGTTTTCTAAATGTATCTTTAACTTTAAAACAAAAAAAATATAAATTAATATATACGACAGACACATATACAATAATATATGTATAGGAGAATTGATCCATGAGAGGATTAATATCTTCACGAAATTCTTGCGGATACTAATTAATTAAGGATAACTTTTTACGTTAAAAGTCACACTATACATTCTTTATCTTAATTAAACTTTTTCTCTTTCTTCAATTAAAGTCTAAAATTTAATAAATTTTTTTGTTACAAATTCAAATTGTTATATATATATATATATATATATATATATATATATATATATATATATATAAAGTTCTCGTCATGATCTTTAAAACAAGATTCATTGTTGATTTTTTTTTAAATAATCAAAATTTTGGTTAAAGTTTTGTAACTTGAAATAACTATTGTAGGCTTTGGTTATAACTTTTGATATTTTAACTTTCATTAAAACATATGAATAATGAATCTTGTTTTGAAATCTTGACTAAAGCTTTTCAACAATATGTAAATTCTAGATTTTGAATTTGTAAGAAAAAAATTGTTGAATTTTAGAGTTTGATTGAAAAAAGAAAAAAAGTTGGGTTAAGAGATAGGATGTGTGATCTCACTTTCCAAGCTGTTTATTATACAAAATTATCCGGAAAAAGATCTTACGGATACCAATCCTTTCATTTTCATCTGAGCTGTTATTATTTGAAATGAACGTTAGGGAATCATTTTGGTAGGAAATGATCCATGTCAGTATTAACTATGAATATGAATGACTCCCTCTCTATCTCTCTCACTCTCTCACACTCTCTCTCTCTCTCTCTCTCTCTCTATATATATATATATATATATTAAATGTATCCCGTATTTTCAGCGCTAAATGGACGATAAAATTTATCTTAAAAAACGACCTATATGATTTATTAAGTTGAACGAAAAATTCAAAATTAATTATATTTTATATATATATATATATATATATATATAGGAAATGTCAATTACTAGTATTTATTTGGAAATATTTGAATGGAACAAGTCTACACAAATTTGGAAATTTGACAGTTGGAAGTCGGTAATATCTTGACTAAATTATTTGAAGTGAGATATCAACAACGAATACGTGGTTTGGAATCAAAAATGATATAACTTTGTCAAGAAGTTGTTTTTAGTATTAATTGGAAATTATGTAACACATATAATATATATATATATATATATATATATATATATATATATATGACACATTTCTCTTCTTACCTATACGGTTCTTCTACGCAGACAGATTTTTTGGACCGAAATTTTGGACCGTGGGTCCCATTATTCAAAACAACGTCGTTTTTAATATATTTTTTTAAAAAACCATATGCTCTGTTATCTTATCTCAAAACACGGATCAACTGAATCTCAAATCCATACTAGATCAAGAAGAGTAGAAGAGAAACTCAATTCCAACCTTCTTGCATAACTGAAGATAACAATCTCTTTCCATAATCTTATGCTGCGCATTATCAAGCTTTGGATTTGAATCAATTAGTGGTTTTTGGGATTTTGTTGGAGAAAAATACGGGTCCGGAATTCCCAAACACGATTTCATTTCGTCGGATTGGTGCATTGGATTCAATTTATTGTTTCTCTTTGAATTATTGGGTTCCTTTCTGCCCCATTTTCACTGAAGTATTTATCTTTATCTGCATTCTTAGTTTTCTCTCAATGTGGATTGGTTTTAGCCGATTTTTTTTATTTGGGGATCTGGGTATTTTGCATCCTTTTGGGATTTCTGAATTTGGAATAGGGGTTTAATTTAACTATTTTCTTTGTGAACTTGATCCCAAGTCATAAAGGTCTTGATTTGAAGGCAAATTGGAGTTGCTCATATAACTTGGGTTCCATAGTGTAACTCGTTTCAGAAGCTTTTTCACATTGGGTATCAAATATCATAATTTATTATAGGGTACATTGATTAACAAAACTTAGTTTGAGAATTTTGAGTTTTCGAAGGTGATTGGATCACTAGCTTAATGCTAAAGAATTGAGGTAAATGATAGGGTTTTGGGTCCATTGTGACGCCCCCAAAATTAGGTATACATCACCCATCTTGGGTCGTCAGATACATAGTACAGAATACAAATACAACTGATTAATACATCTGTCGTGTACAATACGACAAAACATAAACTGTGAGTTTGAATACAAATATTATCTTCTAGAGAGTATTCATACTCAAAAGGAGTCCTCATTACATTTATTAACACACCATTACATAGAATAGTGAGGACTACTAACTAATACTATCATTCGGACCATCACTCCGTACCCCGACTTGTCCCAGCTACGTTCTCATTTCCTGAAGAGAACAGTGAAAGAAAGGGTGAGCTCAACTAGCCCAGTAAGAAATATTATGACTAAGATAATGCAGAATAAATTATCATTAGCCTTCAACAATGTTAAACTGATAAAATATAATAGACATCAAGTTTAACTGTAGCGGAACAAGCAATCCATTAAAAGAGTCAAGTAGAAAATAAACTCTACTATCTTTTATGATTTAAGAAGTTTTTCAACACTGTAATCGCTGAGACTCAGCTTAATAAAATAATCCACATCATCGAATCACCCGTGCACTACGGCCAAGGATATTCGTGTATTCATTAATGGTCATGATCATGCCAACAACTGTCCATCAATGCACTACGGGCCAATGAGGACTTTTACCACATCATTTGTAACATTACGGTCATGATTATACCGAATAATCCCTGGTCATAATCATACCAAGTCCATCTATGCACTACATGCCACAGATGACTTTCAACATTTTATAAACATGAGGATGATGACAATGATATAAGAATTCAATAAAACAAGTTCAAGAATTAATTTATCCAGGAATTAACAACGTCCAAATTGTCAACATGATACTGCATTGTGGAGTAAAATTCAAGAATACTTAGAAGAATATTTTCTTGAAAAGATACTGGATGAAACGCAACTATCAAGAATATTCCACAAATTTCATGAAGTATAGAAGTCAAAACTTAACCAACTGAGTATAATAAAGAATGGAATAACAAAAGAAATCACCATGCATGCGATAGACCGCACAGACAGGTTATTCCAACAGAATAATAAATAATGGAACCAGGTCCGGCGTAAACGCACAGACAGGATATTCCGACAGAATAATAAATAATGGAACCAGGTCCGGTGTAAAACACACAGACAGGATGTTCCAACAGAATAATAATAAAAACGGAACCAGGTCCGGTGTAAAACACACAGACAGGATGTTCCAACAGAATAATAAACGGAACCAGGTCCGGTGTAAAACACACAGACAGGATGTTCCAACAGAATAATAGAAGAATGTCACCAAGTATAGGGTAGACCGCGTATACTGGTTATTCCAACAGAATAATAACGAATGGAATAACAGAAGTTCTCTTCATGAATATAAAAGAAATAATATTCCCTACCTTAAAAGAACTGGATATTGGAAAAGTGATGTAGCAGAATACTTTTATTCTCTCTCTCTTATTCTCTCTATACTTTCTCTCTCTATAGCTTGAATGAATTCGTGAAAAATAATGAAGCCCTAGGCCTCTATTTATAGAAAAACTGAGGGTGGCTCTTGGTCTTAACGAAGGGTCAAATGACTCTTGGTCTTAACGAAGGGTCAAATGACTCTTGGTAATATTGAAGGGACAACTACTATTGACGAAAGTAATTACTATTGACCAAGGTAAATACTATTGACGAAGGTAATTACTATTGACCAAGGTAAATACTATTGACCAAGGTAAATACTATTGACGAAGGTAATTACTATTGACCAAGGTAAATACTATTGACGACGGTAATTACTATTGACGACGGTAATTACTATTGACGAAGAGACTCTTAGATGATGACATATGGCCCCCCATAAAAAAAACAAACTTACCACAACGTCTCAATTATTGATTTAATAATATAACATATTATACAGACGATACCATGACAATAATTTAAGAGATATGATGCAGCAATTACTGTAGCAATAATTGAGTATAGCTGACTTCTCACGTAAGCATCAATAATCAATACCGTGTGCTACTATGCAACCACGCGTATTACTGTACTTTTACTACCGAGTAGTTCAACAGTTTTAACGGTTTTAACGGTAACACTTCAGCCGTTATTTTTAATAAAATATTTTTGTCGTTTTCTCAATCCGACAATAATTCCGTTGTGGGGTCCACCAATGATTGTGTCGTCGTACGAATATTCCCCGACAAAAAGAATATTCTCCGACCAAACGAATATTTTATAACAACTTGCTTACTTTGCAAAATTTATAAATATTACCCACAACTATAACATTATATCAAATTAACTCCATAATATTCAAAAATGATATTTATAGAAAATTCATCTTTATTTATAAAAATTGGGGTCTTACATCCATAATTGAAGGGAACTATATTGTTTCTTATTTAGAGACTGGGGACTGTGAGGTTGGAATATCATGGGCTGCATTAGCTCCAAATGAAGTTCTGCACATGAGCATATCATGGGCTGCATTAACACTCTATTTGTCTGATAGACTTTTGTTTCTCTTTTCAGGTTCGACATGGTCCTGGTTTTTACGACTGCAGCTTGACAATGGAACATGGTGAAAATAGTCATGTTAAAGTAGTGGTTGTCCAATTATTTGAAGATGCTCAGGGCCTAGCAGCTGATCAGTTTACAGCCTTCTACGATGGGAGAACCTGCCTCGGCTCTAGCATGATCTTGGAGTCCTTGGACGATTTGGGATTTCCCGTTTGTGCAAAGTCTCTTGAAATTACAAGAAAGGAAGATAAATCAGGACTGTGATATATGTCAGATTGGGACAAAGAGCTTGATATATCATAGTTTTTTTTAATTACCTGTGGTATGCCCCTTGTAAATATATAAATCTTGATTATTGTGTTTATGAAATGAAATCCAATTATTGTTTTCATCAATTTAGTTTATTCTAATAACTTCTCTTGGCATGAAAATACAATATGTACCACTGATTACTGAAAATGTACCACTGATTACCACAAACATATACTCATTTATGTTCATCATTTATTTAACAGTCATCATGTATGTTTATCATTTAACAGTCATCATTCAACAGTCTTGCAAAAATGCCAAACATTCAACAGTCTTGGTCATCTGTACCACTGATTAAACATATATGAAAATACATCAAAAAAATTCAAATTTCATCAAACTTTTACTCATAAACTTTCTTATTTTACTGCTCCTTAAATGGTGTCCCAAAATTTGCATGATTGTTAAGACCATATGCACCATTCCAAAATGGGTATTGATAACCAGCCAACTGAGTGGAGAGACTTGTTGAATACATATTTCCAATTGGGAAGCCTCCAACATTACCAAGAGGGAAGCTTTCAACATTTGGTACCTACAAATGAAGTTAAATTATATCAAAATGAGACTAAAAAATTAAAAGAACTACGTCGTAGTACAAAAAATAAAATAAACAGTACTTGTTGGCCTAAAATAGCACCAACTGGGAAGCCTCCAACATTACCAAGAGGGGAACCTTCAACATTTGGTACCTAAAAATAAAGTTAAATTATATCAAAATGAGACTAAAAAATTAAAAGAACTACGTAGTACAATAAATTATAGAGTGGCCTGTAAAATTAAAACAACACCTGTGGACCTAAAACAGCAATAGGTGGCCTGTAAAGTTGATTAGCATTGAATGTAATCAAGTTGCTAGGAATGTTGAGGTCTTGTGAAACATGAATTATAGAGTCTTGTGAATCAATATATCCAATTTGAGAAGCCTATAAAAAAAATACCAAATGACTCTTAAAATAATTACATGAAATTGTAAAAATAAAATAAAATAAAAAAAGAACTGAAAATTTACCTTTTCCAAAATTATATCATCCATTTTATTTTCAATGGCCTTTGTCCCTTTCCCTTTCGCATTCCCATTCCTCCCTTTATCTTCTTTTTTGTCCTTCATCTTCTTAATAGCTTTCTCCATGTTACCTTGCAACCTTTTAAAACGGGGTCGACCTTTACCACGAATCGCCAAAGGACTGCAAATATTGGAACTTTCTTTAGATATATTATTATTTTCACCACTTGGCAATGGTGTGCTGACTTCACTGCCCACTTTCAAAGGAGTACTATTTTTACACGTGTCATCTTTTTTCTTCAATTCATTAGTTAACCACTTAATCCAACGAAGAACCAATTTTGTCTTATCTTCATTGTTTTTCACCAAATCTGCCGCTTCATAAAAGGTATTGCACATTCTATCAAAACGTTCATTTTCAGGGTTTAACATCCAATCAGAGTATATTATTTTAACCTTCGTATGACATCTCTTCACATCTTTCCTCCACCTTCTAAGAATGAATTTCTCTGGTATGGTATGAACTACTTTTTGAAGCAAGGCAGTTAGGGCATGACAACATAAGATTCCCCTAAACTCAAATAATTGACAATTGCATCTAATGTCACAATAATCCTCTTTAAAACAAACCTTAAAAGTGGCTTTACGATCTGTCCCCCCATCCTATCTTGCGAAATTTCATACACTCGAGTCTCACACTCCTCTTTCTCTGAAGAAATACTACAGTAAAGCTTGTTTTTTATCTCATCTTGAAACTCTTTGAATTTTGAAGTGGTGTAAGCTTTTTGAAATTGTTCCTCTAACGGATAAGAAGTGATGCATGGAATCTTAGAGTCAAAAGAATCGAAGTCCGCTTTAGCCTCTTTTTGCACCTTGCTTCTTAGTGCATTCTCATATTGCTCAACAAATTGTTTTAAACTTGTCTTAGAATTGACATAACCATCGAAAAATGCATTCATGCTTTCACTTCTTTGAGTCGAAGACATTCCCGCCCAGAAAGTATTTCTTAAAAATGTTGGGACCCAACGACTCCTTTCATTGTATAAACCAGTCAACCAATCATTTGTTTCAAGTTTAAACTTTTCAATGAATCTGCTCCAATTTTCTTCAAATCCTTCACAAGTCAAAGAATCATAAACCACTTTTTGCATCGTATACTTAATTGATTCATATTCATTACAACCTCGTAATTTTTCAGGCAACTTCTTCATGATATGCCATAAGCACCACCGATGACGTGTGTTAGGAAAGACATTTTCAATAGCCTTTTTCAATGCTTTGTCCTGGTCAGTGATTATTGCGGTAGGAGCGTGACCATTCATACATGCAAGCCAAGATTTAAAAAGCCAAGTAAACGACTCAACATCCTCACTTGAAATCAATCCACATCCTAAAAGTGTAGATTGACCGTGATGATTCACTCCAACAAAAGGAGCGAAAGGCATGTCATACTTATTAGTCAAGTATGTTGTATCAAACGTAATGGCATCCCCGAATTCCTCATACGCTGCCCTACTCCTAGCATCTGCCCAAAATACATTCCTTAGCCTCCCCTCCTTATCCAAATCCATCAAATAAAAAAAATTAGCATTATTAGCTTGCATTTTAAGAAAGTAATTCTGAACTGCCGTAGCATCCCCATCACCCAACCTTAATCGTCTCATTTTCTCAATATGATTATAACAGTCTTTCTCTAAAAATGGAACATTCTCATGACCACCAGCTTCAACCAAAAATGAACTAAAATTTTTATTTGGTCTAATACATGCCCTATCATTAACTTCAAGTCTCCTTTTAACGTACATCCTCATAACCCTATTCTTCTTATAAAATCTAGATTTTTCTGGGCTCAAAGCATGATTGTGATCAAGGGTTATTTGTGAGACTCGCCACTTACAATCAAGGCATAATACAATCCTAATCTTAGCTTTACATCCTGTTTTACTGTTTGGAGGCTTTTTTAAGACATTCTTTGAATTGCTCACTGTTTGTCCGGTTCGAGAGCATGAAAGAACCACACAATTAACCTCTCCATCATCACCCTTTTTCGAAGATCTTTTCTTCATTGGGAACCCTTGTTTGTTAGCATATTTAATGTAGTATTCTACACAAGCATCAATATTGTCAAATTCCATTCCTATTTCTGGATCTTTTATCTCATCTACAGCTACTGCACTCTCCACACACTCATCAAATTCTGAATTATCATTCATATCATTCTCCTCAATATGTTCATTCATCTCTGTACTTGAAGATATATTCAATGATTTTGTTTCCATTTGTGCCCAAAAAAACATGTACAGAAAAAAAACAAAAACAAAACACTTAATTCAAAATTAGGGATTTTTCTCTGTAAAGGTTTTTTTGAACCATGTATGGAGAGGGTAAGATGATATCAATTAAAAGAGAGAATATTTTTCGATATCAATTAATCCATTTGTGCACAAAATTAAACCAAGATGATTAAATCTCAAGAGGGAAAAAGTGTTACCTGAGATAGATATCGTCGAACTTGAGATGGTAAACGGAATGCCTAAGATCGCTAGGATGAAGAGGGAGGATTAATTTTCGTAGTAGATGTTTAGGATGAGCAGATGATTATATTTCGCATAACTATTTTGGCGGGATGGAACCTTTGTCTCTGTTTGATGTTATCAGAAATCCATACTTGTTTCTTTCTTTTGATAGTTGTAGCCTGTAGGATGGCTTTTTAGTCTTTTTCTTATCTTTGGGGACCCACGGTCTAATATGTCTGTCCAATATGTCTGTCCGCTTAGACTTATTGCTTACCTATATTTACCAGTAGCACTTTTTGAAACATATGACAATAATATACAAGTGCGTCCGGTATGTGTTGTGCTTAATATCATTCTTCACCGACTTTATAATATCCATGTACTTATCCGTTTTAGATAATAATCTAATTTATATAAGTCATTCTATATAATTAAATCCTGAAAAATATATGTACTTCATAATCAACTACACCAAGTATATATATATATATATATATATATATATATATATATATATATATAAAAACGATTTCTGTAGTCATATATAGTTTAGTTTAGTTTATAATAACTTCGATTTCAACAATCTTTTTGGTATGGTTTGGTGCACAACCATATACATATACGTATATATATACTAATACTAGTTTGATATGATCATATCGGTTTATATAAACGACAGTAGCTGTCATCGTACGTGGTGCATATATTTAAAATCTTAAAATGTAGGAATTTATATGGGGATATATATTATGAAAATTAGGTGTTGGAGAAGATATATATCTAGCTCCATACGTGGTTTCAGATCTAATATATTGTATCGGTTTCAAAATTAAACACATAATTTGATTTTTGAAATTAAACGACGTCATATTAAACTTTAAATTGATATGAATTATTTAATTTTAATTGATACAATAATAAAAATTATATAATATATAACAAAATCTATATATTAAGCATAACGAATGCAGCTTTGTGTCATTTGAGTATTTAACATTTTATAGATAAGAAATAGAACAAGATATATATATATATATATATATATATATATATATATATATATATGTTAACGCCAAGATCTTCTTCTACGTCCCAATCACGTAAGACGCTATAATCCTGCACAGTAAACACAGTCAACACCAAAAGCTTGACGGCTTGACCGTCGGGGGATAGCTCCGGCGTAAGAGTCAGTACCGGCGATCACAAGGTTAATAATGGAGGATAAAAATATCTAGTGTCTAGAGAGGGAGATAAAATATCAGTTACCTTTTTCTTCATGTGTGATCTTTGCTCATATACACTATGTCCGATTTTTTGTGTCACTCACTCTCCACTAGCACCGTTCCCCACTCCTAGTCACTTCAACTGAATGTAGTCAACACACCCACTACTTTTCGTCACTGTTTTCCACTCCCGGCGGCTAAGAATCCCATCCACATTAATGCATAACAGAAATAACAGTCAACTGTCATATTTTTTCATCATTACCGGTCAAAGATAGATATTTAGATATTATTTACTTAATGGATCAGCCCTAAATTAAAGGCCCAATACATTTAAGACATAATAAATATAACTCAAAGAATGGGCCCAATCAATCCGGTCTAACGTAAAAGAACTCCATTCAATCTGGTCCAATGATGAAAGTATTTTGGTAGTAGTAATTATATATTGTAGGTGGAGCGTTGACATGTTTAAATGCAAAACAACAACTATAAAAGCAGTTACTTGGCGTCACGCCGTTGCATGGAGTATGTCAACAGCTTTTGGTGGGAAGAGTTTCTTCTTTACATATGAAAATGTCTTGCTATTCATTTATTCAAATTAGAATACACCTTTTTAACCATTTACTCCGTTCAAAGCTTAACCAAATGAATTCATACTCCATATTTTAATTTTAATTTTAAATATAAATTTCTTAAATTATTTTTTATAAGTTAATATTAGGGGTGACAACTTTTAACACGCGCGACACGACACAAATACAAACATGAAATATGAGAGTTATTGTTAAATATAAATATTAAATAAGTTGACATGCATGTTTAATACAAATTTTAAATGTGTCAGTGGATTGTCAACGAGGTGACACGCTTAACCCTATCAAACACGTTTATTTAAAATAGTTGAAATAAATATGATATGAGTTTTTACTCTTTTAGTTACTTTTCATGTTATCTTGTATTTTGTTAAATATATATTATTATAATAAATAAATAGTATTATTATTCAATAAATAAGTGAATGACATTATATTTTTTATTTTTTAATATTATAATTTGTATACTAAACCGTTAAATAGGTCTACACGTTTAATACTATTAATAAACAAATTAATGTTGGTGTTGAACATTTTGACACGATTGATTAAATGGGTCGAGTTAGTGTTGAACTATTTAGTATAAGAATATCTAAACATTACGAATTCATCTGACATGACATGACATGATTTCATCTGCTACGACTCCATCGTCACCACTCACCCCTAATTAATTAACATGGGCAGTTAATATAGTGAGACTTTTTTGTGGAAGATAAAGTTGCAAAAGAGTTGGGCTAAGAAGTAGAGAGATTTAGCGGGTGTATAACATTTGAAGGACCACAGATTGATGAAAGGTCAAATTGATACCTTCCATTATTTCTTCGGTAGATGGCAATTATCTAACTAGTAGCTATGATAAGATTACAACATGACAAAGGGAACCAAATATTGACGTAGTATGTATATATATACAAGTATATAATTAATTTTACCAGATTGTCAACTCTATTGAAGATCAAAAAGTCAGCAAAGGGGATTTAAGACTACTTGATCCAAAACTGTTAAGTTTACACCTGATCGATGATATGAAAAATGGAATTTCCGTAGCGCAATTAAACAAAGTTACATTACCTCTCATTTTTTTTAAGAAAAAAATTAATATATTTACATATTGAATTATAAATTCAGCATTTATTGTAGAACATATTATTAATTTAGGGTTATATAAATGTTTAACATGATTAAAGCTAATAAATTTATATTCGAAGAATATATAGTGTAGCTCCCATTAATTACTCATTCATTAATTAAATAAAAACGTGTTCGCAATGGCTAGATTTGACTTTTACCGGTACAACTAGCATTCGGAAAATTACATTAATATTCTACCACCACCAATATGTACAGTCCAACCTCCGCCTTACGTACTCATTTCAGTCAAGTTTTCCCATGCAATAAGGTTTTGTATTTGAATAGGCATATATGCATGCACTATACGTTTTCTCTATGTTAATACTCACCACGTGCCCCTTCCCTCACCTTCCAAATACCTAATTTAGCCAATTACCCGCCCCCTTTTAATTGATGTCTTTATATATACGTATATACTCCGATCCTCTTCCCCTTCCTTCAATTCCCTTTCTAATTTTATTTTCTACCAACTAACTCCTTCATTCTTTGTCCCAAAAGCAAACTCCCATTAATTTCTCAAATTTTCTACATATCAATAATACCTCTTCATTCCACATTTTTTTCTCCAATTAATTATATCACTTTTTACTCCTAAAATGACAAACCAACAAGTTGTTAACACCATGTTAACGGAAAGAAAGCGTCCCAAATTCGGAACCCTAATGCACTCCGACATTAACATCCTCAACAACCAAGAGAATGATATCGAATACTACGAGCACCACCGCGTTAGTACCTCCTCCGTCCCAACCCCTCCGTCATACGAGACTACCCCCACCGCATCCCCATATACGTCTTTTTCTCCATGGAACCAACCAATATCACCTTTTATTAGCTCTCCATGGATTCAACCCTCTCCTTCAAGCACAAAATCCGCTGATTCTAACCAAACAGGACTTATTGGCTCGCTTGTTCGCCCAGAAGGTCACATATATTCGTTAGCCGCCTCCGGTGACTTGTTGTACACGGGATCGGATAGCAAGAACATACACGTGTGGAAGAACTTAAAGGAGTTTTCGGGGTTCAAATCGAGCAATAGTGGATTGGTTAAAGCTATAGTTGTATTAGGTAACAAGATTTTTACTGGCCATCAAGACGGAAAAATTCGAGTGTGGAGATTCTTGCGGGGAGAGAAAAAAGTTTACAAGCGTATCGGAAATTTACCTAGTACAAGAGATTATATAAAGTGTTCGATGAACACGAAAAATTACGTGCAAGTAAGAAGGCATCGGAACGTGCCTTGGGTTAAGCATTTTGATGCGGTTTCATGCATGTGCTTAGATGAAAAAGAAGGGATTTTGTATTCGGGTTCTTGGGATAAAACCCTAAAAGTATGGAGATTATCGGATTACAAATGCATGGAGTCTGTTAATGCTCATGATGATGCGGTGAATTCTGTGGTAGCATGCTACGGTGGGTTGGTTTTTACGGGGTCGGCGGATGGGACGGTGAAAGTGTGGAGGAAGGAATTGGTGGGTAAAGTGACGAGGCATGTTTTGGTGCAAACGTTGTTGAAGCAAAAAAATGCGGTGACAGCCGTGGCGGTGGCGGAGGCAGGTGGGGTGGTGTACGGTGGCGCGTCGGCTGGGGAGGTGAGTTATTGGTTGAGGGTGAAGCAAAGTTTAGCGTATGGTGGGGCGTTGAGGGGGCATAAGATGGCGGTGTTGTGTTTGGCGGTGGCGGGGAGGTTGGTGGTGAGTGGGTCGGCTGATAAAAGTATTTGTGTGTGGAGGAGGGAGGAGTGTGGGGACCACGAGTGCTTGAATGTACTGACGGGGCATGCTGGGCCGGTGAAGTGTTTGGCCATTGAGGGGGAGGATCATGATGCAGATTCTCGTGATGATGAGGTGGGAAAGAATCGACGATGGAGATTGTATAGCGGGAGCTTGGATAAGTCTGTGAAGGTTTGGAGAGTATATGAAAACCCGCCTGAATTCTACCGGTGATGAGACTTGCCGGCGAAGGGTTTGGTGGTAACGTATAGGAGATGTAGTACGTACTAGTATATTCACAATTTTTTTTTGTTCCATCTGTCTTATATTGTTCTCCATGCACTTCTTATTAATTTAGAAAGTTTATTGTAGATAAAAATGAGGTAAATAACAATATATGCGGTAAAATAACAAATGAGACAGAGAATAACAAAGGACATTTAAACTAGGTGTTGCATTTACAAGAATGAAATGGGTTAACTTTGGTTATTGAATTGGCCGGAAATAGCATGTTGTCCGGTCGGTCAAAGTAAAGGCGCAGGGGGGAATTTATGTATATCTTGGTATGCATTAATTTATGTCTGTATTGTACCTCAATCTTAATACTGTAAAGTTTAATATGACCTTATTTTATTTATATATACATATATAGTTTCAAACATACTACTACTGTTATATATTTTGATATTAAATATTGATATATGTTGATAGTAGATATGTTGGATTGAAGAATATAAAACATGAACTCGTATATTAGTTTATTTTATTTTTACGTTTATAATTTTATGTTAATCACAATCATATTTAATATAAAATTAATTTACATATAAATTATTTTATGTTAGACGACGTTCAATATTTAGAGAAAAATGATTGATATATTACCAGTATTTAAATACACCACTAAAATGAAGAAGCCAAGGCCCAGTTAACTACCCACTCGACCGAGTAATAATTGTTATTAAAACAAAATTATTGATAAAAACTACGTGCAAGTATTTAAAAATACAGACAATAATATGTTGTATTTTATATAAAATAATATATTACAAAATTAAATAAAAATAAATATATTCATAAATTTTAGTGATGTACCGTTAAAAAAATTTAATGTATAAATTAAATAAGTTATAATTAATATATTTATGGAAATTTTATAACTGCTATTATATATTAATACTCCCTCTGTCCCAAATTATATGCTATTTTAGCAAAAAAAATTTGTCCCACAATATCTGTTTTTTCAAGATTTCAATGCATTTTTTTTCTTTATTTTTCAAGTTTGCCCCTTTACCTAATTATTG
Source organism: Panax notoginseng (assembly GCA_016801055.1). NCBI lineage: Eukaryota > Viridiplantae > Streptophyta > Magnoliopsida > Apiales > Araliaceae > Panax > Panax notoginseng. The sequence goes on from CM029019.1 coordinate 6,313,706, forward strand.
ATAGTCATTACTCTCATCCTCTCTCCACACATATATATACACTCATACTTTCTCTCCCTACATACTATTTGTCTATTTAATACACTCATACTTTCTCTCTCTTCCTCTCTTCACACATATATATACACTCATATATTCTCTCTCTTTAGACTATTTGTCTATTTAATGCACTCATACTTTCTCTCTCTTCCTCTTTCTACATACTATTTCATTCACTCTTTTTTAAACACCTTTTTCATAATTCCACTAATAAGAGTATTTTAGTATTTTTATCACACATATTGGTATCTGTGTGGAACTCTAAAACAGCAGATAATTTGGGAAGGAGGGAGTACTTATTAAAGAGATATTACCGTTGCATGTTTAAAAATATTACCGTTGCTATATATATATGTTGCATGTTACCTTTACTTATATAAAGGAGAAGGAAGGCTTATTATAATAATATATACAGATCATCTTGTAAAGCAGAAGGAAGGCTTATTATAATAATATATACAGATCATCTTGTAGCAGATAGTGAAAAAGAAAGGAAGAAAGAGCTCACTTTCATAATATATATATATATATATATATATATATATTTCTCACATATATTATGACGCCCCTAAAATAGGTATACAACACCCATTTTGAGTCGTCAAAATACATGGTACAGAAATAACTACATCTTTACTGTTACAACATAAAAACTGTGAGTTTAAATATAAATATTGTCATCTAGACAATATCCACACTCAAATAAGTCCTCATTACAATTATTGATACATTATTTCACAAAAATGGTGAGGACTACTAAAATAACTTCTAGAACCATCATTCCATACCCCGACTAGTACTCGCTATATTTCCGCCTCTTGAGAAAAATGGAACAAAAAGAAAAAGGGCGAGCTCAACTAGCTCAGTAAAAAACATTATGACTAAGATAATACAGAACAAATTATCGTTAGTCTTCAACAGGGAAAAATCTAATAGAATACAATAGACAACAAGTTTTAAATCAATAACTGCAGCGGAAACATCAAACCATTAGAAGAGTCAAGTAGAGAATGAGTTCTACTATCTTCTAAGATTTAAAAGTCCATCATCAATATTTTATCCCTGTAACAACAATCAATAACCATCTTTAATCAAATATTCATCTTTTCACTACAGGCCAAAGATATTCATTTGTATCATCAGTCGGTCATGTTCATCTCAACACCTGTTCATCTTTGCACTACGGGCCAAAGATATTCATCAGTTAATCATTCATCTTTGCACTACAGGCCAAAGATATTCAGTAATATCATCATTTAGGACTGAGGATGATGAAAAATATCTTAAGGAAAACGAATTCAGTGAAACAAAATAACAAATATTAAGGATTCGTATTTCGATTTATCCATGTCCAAAAATACCTTATAATTATTCATAGTGAAGTAAAATTCAAGAATGATCAAAATATGGATACAATCAAATCTAGTACCCAGAATAGATATTTTGGACGAAAAGAAGAAAATTTCATTTTTCGGTGAATAGTAACTCGTGAATAGTAACTTATGAATAGTAACCCCGACGTGAAAAGTTCCTAATTTGATAAAAATTTCTAATCAATATTTCGGCATAATGATATCGAAGAAATAATATCATTTTCGAATAAAATAACATCCCTTACCTCAAATTAATCGTACTTCTGACAGAATTTCGGGTATAGTGCTGACAGAAACTTGCACCGTATAGCAACACTCAAAGTATACTAACAAGAATACGCTCGATAATATAGAGAGAGAAAGAGAGAAAACTTGTTTCTGGTGTGATTTTCAATTTTAACTTAGCCCTCTATTTATAGAAAAATGCTAGAACGCCAAAGGAGACTAAAATAATAAATTAATATTTTCTTATTTTCCTTACGCATGCCAAGACCAAGACTTGTCAAGGCATGCCAATTCTGAAATTCATCCCAGCAGCCCACATGTTCAATCCACCAACCAAAAAGTGGGTCCCGCAATTTAATAAAAATTATTTTATTTTTTGAAACTTTAATAATTCATAGAAAATAGCTCTTTTATCAAAAAAAATTCAAAACTCGCGTGTTTCCATAGAAAATTTAATTCTCTACAACTTTGTAGAAGAAAGTTTTTCTAAATTCCAAACATAAGATATCCGAAATTTACAAACGGATGATTTTTAATAACTCCACATCGATAAAATACTGATAAAACACCTCAGCTTTAATTCCTTCATTTTTAACCACAAAAATATATCCCTCATTTATATCCACATAAAATAAATATTTCCTTATCATATGAATCAATAATTAATTATTCACAAATAATATTACAGAATCACATTTATGACAACCAGACCGTTCCTAGGAAAGAGGGGGCTTTTCAGTAAGGATTTCTCCTTACTGGCGCGCAATTAGATGACCAAACCTCTTCTTAGACAGAACTTTCTAGACATTGCCAATAATGTTATCTAATAATATTATTCAAATAATATGAATTATTGATCTGATAATGGAAAATACTGTGTAGAGACTATTATTGAAACAATATTAATATAAAATATCAACGCAGCAATTATTGAATCAATAAAATAAAATACTGAACAATAATTACTGTAACCATTATTGAGTAGTGCCTTCTTACGTAAGAATCAATAATTGGTGCAATACAGTGTGCTATTGTGCAACAACACGTATTACTGTGTTTTAACCACCGGGTATTCCAACAGTATTAACGGTAACAACTACGCCGTTATTTATAAATAACTTATACTTGTCGTTTTCTTCATCCAATCGCTTTCCATTATGAGGCCCACAAAAGACTGCGCCGTCGTACGAATATTCCCCGACAGGAAGAATATTCCACGACCAAACGAATATTCCCCGACAACAATGAATATTTTATAACCACCTGCTTATTTGAAATATTTGCGCATTTTATCCATAACTAACCTCATTAATCAATTTAACCCTTACTATTTCAAAATAATAAATAGAGAGAATTTAAATTTCATTTATTAATAATTTGGGGTCTTACAACCTCCCCTCCTTATGAAATTTCGTCCTCGAAATTGACGTACGTACCTGGTATTTCGAAAAGATGAGGATACCTCGCTTTCATTTCCGTTTCCAACTCCCAGGTCATTTCCTCAATAGCATGGTTTCTCCACAAAACTTTAACTTGTGGTATGACCTTCGTGCGTAGGACATGCTCCTTTCTATCCAAGATCTTGACAGGTACCTCTTCGTACGTTAAGTCTTCAGCTATCTCGTCCGGTTTTAACTCAATAACGTGGTCTGGGTCTTTCACATATTTACGTAACACAGATATATGAAAAACATTATGAACACGAGACATACTTGGAGGTAACGCGAGTCTATAGGCCACATTTCCTACTCGGTCAAGAATCTGAAATGGACCAATAAATCGTGGATTGAGCTTTCCTCTCTTCCCAAATCTTGTAACTCCTTTCCATGGAGCCACACGCAACAATACATGATCCCTAATGTCAAATTTCACGTCCTGTCGATGAAGATCCGCATAACTCTTTTGTCGATCCTGTGCCGTTTGTATACGTTTTCGAATGTTTGGATCTTCTCTGTAGTCATTCGTACAAACTCTGGTCCTAGCAACGTTGCTTCTTCCACCTCATCCCAACATACTGGAGAGCGACACTTTCGTCCATATAATACTTCAAATGGGGCCACACCTATACTTGTCTGATAACTGTTATTGTAGGAGAATTCCACCAATGGTAGGTACTTATCCCAACTCCCTTTGGAATCTAGGACACAAAATCTTAATAGATCTTCAAGAGTTTGAATAGTCCTCTCTGATTGCCCGTCTGTTTGAGGATGGTATGTCGAACTAAATCGTAAATCTGTGCCCATAGCTTTTTGCAAGCTAATCCAAAATCTTGAAGTGAATCTTGGGTCACGATCCGAAACTATGGATACTGGCATGACATGCAGTCTCACAATCTCATCTACGTATATACGAGCAAGACGTTCAAGGGAATAAGTCTCCCGTATCGGCAAGAAATGTGACAACCCCAAAACAGGTCCATTCCATCCAACCCATTCTGAGTCGCCAAATACATAGTACAGAAAATAACTATAACTTTATTATAACAATTGTCGTGCAAAATACAACAACACATATGCTGTGAGTTTGGATACAAATATATACCAAATGTGACATTGGACACCATCATGTATCAGCACCTCACAAGGGTACCTTACATAAAGGTACAGTCAAAAACTATTTTAGAAACTAGAATCTTTGGGAAGTGATCAAGGAAACCTTCGTACATGGGAGGCCATGCATCTAGGTTATGATAGATATTATATGGCCACAGAATTATCCTTGGTTGACCCAATAGACCCCAAAGAAAAATAAGAAGATTACTATCATATTCTTCCTAATGGTGAGTCTTCTCTTGACTTATCATTATCTCCACTGTCTCTAATTGAGAATTATACTTCAAACAAACACCAAGATTATATAGGTAGTGCTCGTAAAGATACTCACCAAGTGTATGATGACACGAGGTTGTATGTCGTTAGACATCTTGTATGATAGTGACAAAACACCCTTCCAACGTTGGGTTCGCCTCACCCTATTTTCTTCACCAAATATAACTACTAAATGATGACCACCGTTCTATTCCCTTGTTATCCCCGCTCGACCCAGCTACACTCTTATTACCTGAAAGGAATTGTGAAGCAAAAGGGTGAGCACAACTAGCTCAGTAAAGAATATCATGACTAAAGATAATTAAATTATCAATAGCCTTAATCAATAATAAATCAGAGTTTTAGAACATATGGTAAATGATAAAAATTTCAACCATAGTTGCAGCGGAACGAGCAATCCATTAGAAGAGTCAAATAGACCATAAAGTCTATTATCTTCTCCATGTTAAAAATCCATCAACAATGTTTTATCCCTGTAACATCAATCAACAATTCTGGTCCACAATCATATGAATAACTCATAATCATAACCGTAGTTCTAAATTCCTCTTCTCATCCAGGACGAAGATAATTTTCATCACCTATCTTTACCTGAAACATCAAAGATCATGGTTACACCAAATCACATTTCTTGTTCATAATCATACTAATAACTTCATCTTTGCACTACGGCCAAAGATATTCATTTGTATCACCAGTTGGTCATGTTTATCTCAACATCTGTTCATCTTTGCACTACTGGCCAAAGATATTCAACAACATGTCATCTTTGCACTACGGGCCAAAGATATTCATCAACAATTCATCTTTGCAGTACAGGCCAAAGATATTCATCAATATTTCATCTTTGCACTGCAAGCCAAAGACATTCCTCAACAGTTCATATTTGCACTACGGCCAAATATATTCATCAACAGTTCATATTTGCACTACAGGCCAAATATGTTAATATCTCAAAGAAATATATAATCATTTATATAAACAATAATTATAACCATGTTGATCATTTCACCTTTGCACTTAAGCTGAAGATATTTAATTATAAATTCAATGGTCATGATCATACTAGTCAATAATTCAACTTTGCACTACTGGCCAAAGAGAACCCAAAGTCATGATCATACCAATAATATACCCATCTTTACACTCAAGTGAAAGAGAATTTCAACATCAGGGTTATAAAAATATTATATATGATAATAAAAACAATATGATCAACATATAGATTTAATCTCGAGTAATATTCATAAATCAACTATAATTTAGTTAGAAAAAGAAACCAATTTTATCGTGAATAGTAACTTGTGAATAGTAACTCATGAATAGTAAATTGTGAATAGTAACTCATGAATAGTAATCCCGACACAAAAAGGTAGAAATTCTACAATAAAATACATACCAATATTTCGGTGTAATGATATTGAAAAAATAATATTTCTTAAGCTTATAAACAATTTATTTTAATTGTTTACACTTTACTAAATAATGCATTTAATCATTCTAAAATGCCAAACTCATAAGATTTCATCACCAATAACCAAAACCCTCATCAAAAATCTGTATATACCTCATATAGGATTCTCAAGTCATAAAATACTATTTTTCAATTTTCTTACTTCATAAAACATATTTAATTCATTTACTCATAACTAGACCATTTTCATGAAAAATACCAAATCAGTTCCAAAAATATTTTTTTCCTGAAATTTAGCATAATATAGTCCCATAGTGAACATATATTTTTCTCAGAATTTTTAAAAGTCATTTACTATTTTTCATATGGCCAAAACAGCCGAATATTTAGACATTTATCAAAAATTGTACTTTTGTCCAAAAATTCTGAAATTTACAGAGTATACTTCTATCATATACATGTACTCCCAATAAAAATTTTATCAATTTTGGAGTTAACCACAAGGAATTATAAGCGGTTACTTTTAAAATAGTCTTTTCTCATAAAATTCATAACTCTCAATCTATACATCCAAAAATCACCATTTTTGGACACAATCAAGAAAACTCATCAAAATATCATTTCAAATTTTTCTAGAATTTTTGAAGGTCAGAAAAATTACGAAACTGGAAAATATAACAACCCTTAAAATCCCTTACTATCCCCTACCTCAAAAGTGCAGTATTTCTGACTGGAATGCAAAGCCGAAGGAAACTTGCACTGAATAGCAACTCTCAAAGTATCTAAATACTCACAAAATATGCTTCATAATATAGAGAGAGAAAGAGAGAAAGCTTATGTTTCTGGTGTGATTTTCAATTCTAACTTAGCCCTCTATTTATAGGAAAATGTTAGCACGCCGAAGCAGACATAACCTGCAACCTGATGGCTTTACCTGCTACTATTCTCACCCACCACATTTGAATAAAAATTTCAGCATATTTCTTCACCAACCAAGAGTGGGGCCCACCAATTCTATAATTTTTACCAAAAATGATTAACTCTGAAAATTCAACAATTTCTGAACCAGTCATCTCGTAAAATTCATAACAAATCATACGTTATTTTTAACGGTTCAAAATTTGTGGACATATACTCAACTTATATATGTATAACATATCCAAATATTACCACGATCCAACGGTCGGATTAAAAATTATAACCCTCGCAAAATATCTTAAAAACCCTAATTTGATTTTCAATACCTCCGTTCCGACAAAAATACAGATAAAACACCTCAACATTAACTCCTTCATTTTTAACCACAAAAAATATATCCCTCATTTATATCCACATCAAATAAATATTTCCTTATCATATAGATCAATAATTAATTATTCACAAATAATATTACAGATTCACATTTATGACAATCAGGCCATTCCCAGGAAAGAGGGGACTTTCCTATAAGGATTTCTCCTTACTGGAGCGCAATTAGATGACCAAACCTCTCCTTAGATAAAACTTTCTAGACATTGTCAATAATGCTATCTAATAATATTATTCTAAATAATATGAATTATTGATCTGATAATGGAGATGATTATTGAGCAACAATAATATAAAATATCAACACAACAATTATTGAATCAATAAAATAAAATATTAAACAGTAATTACTGTAACAATTATTGAGTAGTGTCTTCTTACGTAAGGATCAATAATTCAAAAATACTGTGCAATACCGTGTGCTACTGTGCAATAACGCGTATTACTGTATTTTAACCACCGGGTATTCTAACAGTGTTAACGGTAACAACTACGCCGTTATTTGTAAAAACTCAAATTTGTCGTTTTCTTCACCCGACAGTTATTCTGTTATGGGGCCCACAAATGGCTGCGCCGTCGTACGAATATTCCCCGACAGAAAGAATATTCTACGACCAAACGAATATTCCCCAACAACAATGAATATTTTATAACCACTTGTGTATTTTGAAAAAAAATTCATATATAACCCTTAACTTTAACATTTATCAATTTAACCATTTACTGAATAGTAATTATAAGAAAAATTGAATACTTTTACTTCATAAAATTCGGGGTCTTACAAGAAATGAGCAGACTTGGTTAATCTATCAACAATAACCCAAATAACATTTATGCCTTGAGAAACCGTGGGAAGACCCATAACGAAATCCATGGTAATGTGTTCCCACTTCCATTTCGGAATCTGAAGTGGTTGCAATGGACCCTTTGGCACTTGATGTTCCGCCTTTACACGTTGACAAGTTAAACACCTCGAGATAAACTTTGCAATCTCTCTCTTCATATTATTTCACCAAAATGTATGTCGAAGATCACGATACATTTTGGTACTTCCAGGATGGATTACAAATGGTGTATTGTGTGCTTCCATCATGATCTTGTACTTCAAATCAGAATCGTTAGGAACACAAAGTCTGGAGTGGACTCGAAGTATTCCTTCTTCATCGATTCTTGCTTCTGGAATAGCACCTTCTTGCACTTTCTTCTTCATACGCATCAGCTCCGGGTCTATGGTTTGAGCAACTTTAACTTTATCCATTAAAGTTGGTTCTATGCGTATGCTTGACATCATCGCACTCGTTCCTGCATATGATCTTCTACTCAACGCGTCAGCTACCACGTTTGCTTTTCCAGGATGGTATTGAATAGTGTGGTCGTAATCTTTCAACAGCTCGAGCCAACGTCGTTGCCGCATGTTGAGTTCTTTTTGAGTGAAGAAATATTTGAGGCTTTTATGGTCTGAATAAATCTCCACTTTCTCCCCATATAGATAGTGCCTCCAGATCTTTAGCGCGAAAACGACTGCTGCCAACTCTAGATCATGAGTAGGATAATTTCTCTCATATTCTTTAAGTTGTCGCGAGGCATAGGCTATAACTTTCCCACGTTGCATGAGAACACATCCTAGCCCTTTTCCTGAAGCATCGCTGTAGATAACAAATCCATCCAAACCAGATGGTATGGTCAAAACAGGTGCTGAAATGAGTCTCCTCTTAAGCTCTTGAAAAATCTTCTCGCATTCCTCGCTCCATCCGAATTTGATATCTTTCCGAGTCAGCTGAGTTAACGGGGTAGCGATTCGAGAAAACCCTTCCACGAATCTCCGATAATAACCAGCTAAGCCCATAAAGCTACGTACTTCGGTCACCGTCTTTGGTTGCTCCCAACTTTGTATTGCTTTAATCTTCGCCGGGTCAACAGATACTCCATATTTTGACGCCACGTGCCCTAGGAATGCTACTTCCTCAAGCCAGAACTCGTATTTCTTCAACTTAGCATATAACTTGTTTTCACGCAGCCTTTGGAGTACCAGCTTCAAATGGTGCTCATGATCTTCACGGCTTTTGGAATATATGAGGATGTCATCAATAAAGACAACAACGAACTGATCCAAATAATCTTTGAATACTCGGTTCATCATATCCATGAAAGCCGCAGGAGCATTAGTCAATTCAAAAGACATGACTAGGAATTCATAATGCCCGTACCGAGTTCTGAAGGCAGTCTTTGGAATATCTTCAGTTCTAACCTTCAGCTGATGATATCCAGAATGAAGATCGATCTTTAAAAAGAATTGTGCTCCTTGTAACTGGTCAAACAGGTCATCAATACGAGGTAGTGGATACCTATTCTTGATGGTGACATGGTTTAATTCTCGGTAGTCAATACAAAGTCGCATACTCTCGCCTTTATTTTTTACGAATAAAACAGGAGCACCCCAAGGAGATGTACTAGGACGAATGAAACCGATGTCTAACAATTCCTGTAGTTGGACTTTTAACTCCTGAAGTTCAATAGGAGCCATTCGATATGGGATTTTAGAAATGAGTTTTGTACCCGGTTCAAGATCAATAAAGAATTTAATTTCACGTTCCGGGGGTAGACCGGGAAGTTCTTCAGGAAATACGTCAAGAAAGTCAATAACAACAGGAATATTATTCAAATTTGACGTGTTTTTATTTAAATCCATAACATGGGCTAAGAAAGCATGACATCCGTTTTTTAATAAACGAATGACTTTATGGCTTGATATAACAGTGATTGATTTTAATGGCTTAGTTGCTTGAATTCGTACAACTGGTTGGTTAGGAATATGAAAGCTAACAACCTTACGAAAACAATCAATTTTGGCATGATGAGTAGTTAACCAATCAATCCCTAAAATCACATCAAAAGCAAGTATCTTTAAAGAAATAAGGTCAACAGGTAATGTGATGGTGCCAACTTGGATCAAACAAGATTTTTAAACAGTGGATGTGATGAAAGTTTCTCCTAACAGAGTCTCCACAGATAAATCAAAGTCTAACTTCTCCAGAGTCAAGTTTAAACGTTGAGCACAAGCAGGAGAGATAAAAGAATGGGTAGAACCGGTATCTAATAAGGTATAAACTTCGCATGAATTTATGATTAGCTTACTCGTGATCACCTCGTTTGGGTTCCTCGCATGTTGACCAGTCACGACAAACGCTCTTCCAGGAACCGTTGACTTTATCTTTTCTGGAACAGCTTTTTGAGTCACCATCCCCGCTGGACTTAGTTTTGCTACAGTGCAATCTCGAGCGATATGTCATTCATTTCCATAATTATAACATACCTTAAACTATTGTGGGCAGTTTGAGCTGATATGTCCTTCTTTTCCGCACTTATAACATATAACTGGTGGTCATTTTCCTCCCTTGGAACCAGTTGGTGCTGACGTCTTCGTATTGTCATTGTTGAATCTCCTCTTTTTAAAATCTCCTCCCGACTCGCTTCTTCTATTTTCATAGCCACGATTACCACCAGAGTGGTTGCCGTTCTTGTCTGTATTTTTCTTTCTCCGCTGGTTATCATTGTTCTGATGACTGCTGTCACCGATATGATCCTGGTTGTGGTTCCTCAGTTGACCGTACTCGTTATCTCGCTCTAATAATTGAGCCCTGTTGACAACATCTGAATAGAGAGAAAATTTATGAGAAATGAGATATTGACGTATGCCGGGTTTCAAACCTCTCAGAAACATCCTCGTCTACGTTCCTCATTCTCCACCAAATGAGGTACAAACCTGGACAACTCTACAAACTTCGCCTCGTACTGAGACACCGTCATGTTATTCTGCTCCAGTCTAATAAACTCTACCTCCTTCATATGACGAATACTTTCAGGAAAATACTTGTCATTGAACAGTTTCTGAAATGTCTCCCAAGACATGCTGAGTGCGGCTGGATGGGTACGCTTCACAGACTCCCACCAGTAGTCTGCTTCGCCACGGAACATAAAGGTGGCGAATGGAACCTTCTGTTCCTCCGTGCATCCCAAGACATCGAATATCTTGGTAATTTGCTTGACCCACGTTTCCGTCATGATCGGATCCGGCTATCCTTTAAATTCTGGTGGTCCCAATTCTTTGAACTGTTTGGTTGTGACAAACCGTGAATTGCTATCATTTCCTCCTATATTTTGAACACGAGTCTCCCTCGTCTGGTTTTGCATGAATTGCAAAAAACTTCTAAACATTCTATCGTTCATCATCTGCTCATTGGTGTTGTTCACAGGAGGAACATTGCCAGCCTGTTGCACGTTCTCCTCGTTGGTAAGCACCGGTGTCTCCACGGTCTCATTTACTCCACTGTTAACATTCTCAGTCGACATTCTCAAATACTGCCATAAAACAATGGTTAATTAAATAAATTAACAAATCACATAATACCCCTATATTATGACTGACCAATAAATAAGCTTAGGTAGGACACACTAGCGAAGAATTTATTCGTCTCTCCCCTCCTAGTTCTATTCTCCGATCTTCGCCAGAGATCATATCCCTAAGCTCTGATACCAACTGTGACGCCCTCAAAATAGGTATACAACACTCATTCTGAGTCGCCCAAATACATGGTATAGAAACAACTACATCTTTACTGTTACAACATAAGAACTGTGAGTTTAAATACAAATATTGTCATCTAGACAATATCCACACTCAAATAAGTCCTCATTACAATTATTGACACATTATTTCACAAAAATGGTGAGGACTACTAAACTAACTTCTAGAACCATCATTCCATACCCCGACTAGTACTCGCTACATTCTCGCCTCCTGAGAAAAATGGAACAAAAAGGAAAAGGGTGAGCTCAACTAGCCTAGTAAAGAACATTATGACTAAGATAATACAGAACAAATTATCGTTAGTCTTCAACAGGAAAAAATCTAATAGAATACAATAGACAACAAGTTTTATATCAATAACTGCAGCGGAAACAGCAAACCATTAGAAGAGTCAAGTAAAGAATGAGTTCTACTATCTTCTAAGATTTAAAAGTCCATCATCAATATTTTATCCCTGTAACAACAATCAATAACCATCTTTAATCAAATATTCATCTTTGCACTACAGGCCAAAGATAGTCATTTGTATCATCAGTCGGTCATGTTCATCTCAACACCTGTTCATCTTTGCACTACGGGCCAAAGATATTCATCAGTTAATCATTCATCTTTGCACTACAGGCCAAAGATATTCAGTAATATCATCATTTAGGACTGAGGATGATGAAAAATATCTTAAAGAAAACGAATCCAGTGAAACAAAATAACAAATATTAAGGATTCGTATTTCGATTTATCCATGTCCAAAAATACCTTATAATTATTCATAGTGAAGTAAAATTTAAGAATGATCAAAATATGGATACAATCAAAGCTAGTACCCAGAATAGATATTTTGGACGAAAAGAAGAAAATTTCATTTTTCGGTGAATAGTAACTCGTGAATAGTAACTCATGAATAGTAACCCCGACGTGAAAAGTTCTAAATTTGATAAAAATTTCCAACTAATATTTCGACATAATGATATTGATGAAATAATATTATTTTTGAATAAAATAACATCCCTTACCTCAAAATAATCGTACTTCTGACTGAATTTCTGGTATAGTGCTGACAGAAACTTGCACCGTATAGCAACACTCAATGTATACTAACAAGAATACGCTCGATAATATAGAGAGAGAAAGAGAGAAAACGTGTTTCTGGTGTGATTTTCAATTCTAACTTAGTCCTCTATTTATAGGAAAATGCTAGAACGCCAAAGGAGACTAAAATAATAAATTAATATTTTCTTTTTTTCCTTACGCATGCCAAGACCAAGACTTGTCAAGGCATGCCAATTCTGAAATTCATCCCAGCAGCCCACATGTTTAATCCACCAACCAAAAAGTTGGTTCCGCAATTTAATAAAAATCATTTTATTTTTTGAAACTTCAATAATTCATAGAAAATAGCTCTTTTATCAAAAAAATTTCAAAACTGGCGTGTTTCCACTGAAAATTTAATTCTCTACAACTTTGTAGAAGAAAGTTTTTTCAAATTCCAAACATAAGATATCCGAAATCTACAAACGGATGATTTTTAATACCTCCACATCGACAAAATACTGATAAAATACCTCAGCTTTAATTCCTTCATTTTTAACCACAAAAATATATTCCTCATTTATATCCATATAAAATAAATATTTTCTTATCATATGAATCAATAATTAATTATTCACAAAAAATATTACAGAATCATATTTATGACAACCAGGCCGTTCCCAAGAAAGAGGGGGCTTTCCAATAAGGATTTCTCCTTACTGGCGCGCAATTAGATGACCAAACCTCTCCTTAGACAGAACTTTCTAGACATTGCCAATAATATTTGTGACGCCCCCAAAATTAGGTATACATCACCCATCTTGGGTCGTCAGATACATGGTACAGAAATCAAATACAACTGTCGTGTACAATACGACAAAACATAAACTGTGAGTTTGAATACAAATATTATCTTCTAGAGAGTATTCATACTCAAAAGGAGTCCTCATTACATTTATTAACACACCATTACATAGAATAGTGAGGACTACTAACTAATACTATCATTCGGACCCTCACTCCGTTTCCCGACTTGCCCCAGCTACGTTCTCATTTCCTGAAGAGAACAGTGAAAGAAAGGGTGAGCTCAACTAGCCCAGTAAGAAATATTATGACTAAGATAATGCAAAATAAATTATCATTAGTCTTCAACAATGTTAAACTGATAAAATATAATAGACATCAAGTTTAACTGCAGCGGAACATGCAATCCATTAGAAGAGTCAAGTAGCAAATAAAATCTACTATCTTCTATGATTTAAAAGGTTTTTCAAAACTGTTATCGCTGAGACTCAACTTAATAATAATCCACATCATCGAATCACCCCTGCACTACGGCCAAGGATATTCTTTAGTATCACGACCACAATTATCCATGCTGTAAGACCCCAAATTATTAATAAATAAAATTTAAATTCCCTCTATTTATTATTTTGAAATAGTAAGTGTTAAATTGATTAATGAGGTTAGTTATGGGTAAAATGCGCAGATATTTCAAATAAGCAGGTGGTTATAAAATATTCATTGTTGTCGGGGAATATTCGTTTGGTCGTGGAATATTCTTCCTGTCGGGGAATATTCGTACGACGGCGCAGTCTTTTGTGGGCCCCATAACGGAAAGCGATTGGATGAAGAAAACAACAAGTATATGTTGTTTATTAATAACGGCGTAGTTGTTACCGTTAATACTGTTAGAATATCCGGTGGTTAAAACACAGTAATATGCGTTGTTACACAGTAGCACACTGTATTGCACCAATTATTAATTCTTACGTAAGAAGGCACTACTCAATAATGGTTACAGTAATTACTGTTCAGTATTTTATTTTATTGATTCAATAATTGTCACTACACAGTATTTTCCATTATCAGATCAATAATTCATATTATTTGAATAATATTATTAGATAACATTATTGGCAATGTCTAGAAAGTTCTGTCTAAGGAGAGGTTTGATCATCTAATTGCACGCCAGTAAGGAGAAATCCTTATTGGAAAGCCCCCTCTTTCCTGGGAACGGCCTGGTTGTCATAAATGTGATTCTGTAATATTATTTATGAATAATTAATTATTGATTCATATGATAAGAAAATATTTATTTTTGTGGATATAAATGAGGGATATATTTTTGTGGTTAAAAATGAAGGAGTTAATGTTGAGGTTTTTATTAGTATTTTTGTCGGAATGGAGGTATTAAAAATCAGGGTTTTTGAGATATTTTACGGGGGTTATAATTTTTAATCCGACCGTTGGATCGTGGTAATTTTTGGATATGTTATACATATATAAGTTGAGTATATGTCCACAAATTTTGAACCGTTAAAAATGAACGTATGATTTATTATGAATTTTACGAGATGACTGGTTCAGAAATTGTTGAATTTTCGGAGTTAATCATTTTGGTAGAAAATTCTAGAATTAGTGGGTCCCACTCTTGGTTGGTGAAGAAATGTGCTGAGATTTTTATTCAAATGTGGTGGGTGGAAATAGTAGCAGGTAAAGCCATCAGGTTGCAGGTTAAGTCTGCTTCGGCGTGCTAACATTTTCCTATAAATAGAGGGCTAAGTTAGAATTAAAAATTACACCAGAAACAAGTTTTCTCTCTTTCTCTCTCTAGATTATTGAGTGTATTTTGTGAGTATTTAGATACTTTGAGAGTTTCTATTCATCAGAGCAAGTGTCTTTCAGCCTTATACCGGTATTCCGACCAGAAGTACTGTCTTTACGAGGTAAGGGATGTTATTTTATTCAAAAAATGATATTATTTCTTCAATATCATTATGCCGAAATATTGGTTGGAAATTTTTATCAAATTTAGAACTTTTCACGTCGGGGTTACTATTCATGAGTTACTATTCACGAGTTACTATTCACCGAAAAATAAAATTTTCTTCTTTTCGTCCAAAATATCTATTCTGGGTACTAGCTTTGATTGTATCCATGTTTTGATCATTCTTGAATTCTACTTCACTATGAATAATTATAAGGTATTTTTGGACATGGATAAATCGAAATACGAATCCTTAATATTTGTTATTTTGTTTCACTGGATTCGTTTTCTTTAAGATATTTTTCATCATCTTCAGTCCTAAATGATGATATTACTGAATATCTTTGGCCCATAGTGTAAAGATGAATGATTAACTGATGAACATCTTTGGCCCGTAGTGCAAAGATGAACAGGTGTTGAGATGAACATGACCGACTGGTGATACAAATGAATATCTTTGGCCTGTAGTGCAAAGATGAATATTTGAATAAAGATGGTTATTGATTGTTGTTACAGGGATAAAATATTGATGATGAACTTTTAAATCTTAGAAGATAGTAGAACTCATTCTCTACTTGACTCTTCTAATGGTTTGCTGTTTCCGCTGCAGTTATTGATTTAAAACTTGTTGTCTATTGTATTCTATTAGATTTTTCCCTGTTGAAGACTAACGATAATTTGTTCTGTATTATCTTAGTCATAATGTTCTTTACTGGGCTAGTTGAGCTCACCCTTTTCCTTTTTGTTCCATTTTTCTCAGGAGCCGAGAATGTAGCGAGTACTAGTCGGGGTATGGAATGATGGTTCTAGAAGTTACTTTAGTAGTCCTCACCATTTTTGTGAAATAATGTATCAATAATTGTAATGAGGACTTATTTGAGTGTGGATATTGTCTAAATGACAATATTTGTATTTAAACTCACAGTTCTTGTGTTGTAATAATAAAGATGTAGTTGTTTCTGTACCATGTATTTTGGCGACTCAGAATGAGTGTTGTATACCTATTTTGGGGGCGTCACAGTTGGTATATAAAGATGTAGTTGTTTCTGTACCATGTATTTTGGCGACTCAGAATGGGAGTATACCTATTTTGGGGGCGTCACAGTTGGTATCAGAGCTTAGGGATATGATCTCTGGCGGAGATCGAGGAATAGAACTAGGAGGGGAGAGACGAGTAAATCCTTCGCTAGTGTGTCCTACCTAAGCTTATTTGTTGGTCGGTCATAATATAGGGATATTATGTGATTTGTTAATTTGTTAAATTAACCCTTGTTTTATGGCAGTATTTGAGAATGTCGACTGAGAATGTTAATAGTGGAGTAAATGAAACCGTGGAGACACCTGTACTCACCAACGAGGAGAATGTGCAACAGGCTGGCAATGTTCCTCCTGTGAACAACACCAATGAGCAGACGATGAACGATGAGATGTTTAGAAGTTTTTTGCTATTCATGCAAAACCAGACGAAGGAGGTTCCTGTTCAAAATATAGGAAGAAACAATGGCAACGCACAGCTGGTCACATCCAAGCAGTTCAAAGAGTTGGGACCACCAGAATTCTGGGGAAAGCCAGATCCGATTAAGGCGGAGACATGGGTCAAGCAAATTACCAAGATATTTGATGTCTTGGGATGCACGGAGGAACAGAAGGTTCCATTCGCCACCTTTATGTTCTGTGGCGAGGCAGACTACTGGTGGGAATCTGTGAAGCGTACCCATCCAGCAGCACTCAGCATGTCTTGGGAGACATTACAAAAACTATTCAATGACAAGTACTTTCCTGAAAGTATTCGTCATATGAAGGAGGTAGAGTTTATTAGACTGGAGCAGAATAACATGACGGTGTCCCAGTACGAGGCGAAGTTTGCAGAGTTGTCCAGGTTTGCACCTCATTTGGTGGAGAATGAGGAACGTATGACACGGATGTTTCTGAGAGGTTTGAAACCCGGCATACGTCAATATCTCATTTCTCATAAATTTTCTCTCTATTCAGATGTTGTCAACAGGGCTCAATTGTTAGAGCGAGATAACGAGTACGGTCAACCGAGGGACCACAACCAGGATCATATCGGTGACAACAATCATCAGAACAATGACAACCAGCGGAGAAAGAAAAATATAGACATGAACGGCAACCACTCTGGTGGTAATCGTGGCTATGAAAATAGAAGAAGCGAGTCGGGAGGAGATTCAACAATGATAATACGAAGACGTCAGTACCAGCAGCAATTGGTTCCAAGGGAGGAGAACGACCACCGGTTATATGCTATAAGTGCGGAAAAGAAGGACATATCAGCCCAAACTGTCCACAACAGTTTAAGGTATGTTATAATTGTGGAAAGGAAGGACATATCGCTCGAGATTGCACTGTAGCAAAACCAATTCCAGCGGGGGTGGTGACTCAAAAAGCTGCCCCAGAAAAGATAAAGTCAACGGTTCCTGGAAGAGCGTTTGTCGTGACTGGTCAACATGCGAGGAACCCAAACGAGGTGATCACGGGTAAGCTAATCATAAATTCATGTGAAGTTTATACCTTATTAGATACCGGTTCTACCCATTCTTTTATCTCTCCTGCTTTTGCTCAACGTTTAAACTTGACTCCGGAGAAGTTAGACTTTGATTTATCTGTGGAAACTCCGTTAGGAGAAACTTTCATCACATCCACTGTTTATAAATCTTGTTTGATCCAAGTTGGCACCATCACATTACCTGTTGACCTTATCTCTTTAAAGATACTTGCTTTTGATGTGATTTTAGGGATTGATTGGTTAACTACTCATCATGCAAAAATTGATTGTTTTCGTAAGGTTGTTAGTTTTCATATTTCTAACCAACCTGTTGTACGAATTCAAGCAACTAAGCCATTAAAATCAATCACTGTTATATCAAGCCATAAAGCCATTCGTTTATTAAAAAACGGATGTCATGCTTTCTTAGCCCATGTTATGGATTTGAATAAAGACACGTCAACTTTGAATAATATTCCTGTTGTTATTAACTTTCCTGACGTATTTCCTGAAGAACTTCTCGGTCTACCCCCGGAACGTGAAATTGAATTCTTTATTGATCTTGAACCTGGTACAAAGCCCATTTCTAAAATCCCATATCGAATGGCTCCTATTGAACTTCAGGAGTTAAAGGTCCAACTACAAAAATTGTTGGACATCGGTTTCATTCGTCCTAGTACATCTCCTTGGGGTGCTCCTGTTTTATTTGTAAAGAAGAAAGATGGGAGTATGCGACTTTGTATTGATTACCGGGAATTAAACCATGTCACTATTAAGAATAGGTATCCGCTACCTCGTATTGATGACCTGTTTGACCAGTTACAAGGAGCACAATTCTTTTCAAAGATCGATCTTCGTTCTGGATATCATCAGCTGAAGGTTAAAACTGAGGATATTCCAAAGACTGCCTTCAGAACTCGGTACGGGCATTATGAGTTTCTAGTCATGTCTTTTGGATTGACTAATGCTCCTGCGACTTTCATGGATATGATGAACCGAGTATTCAAGGATTATTTGGATCAGTTCGTTGTTGTCTTTATTGATGACATCCTCATATATTCCAAAAGCCGTGAAGATCATGAGCATCATTTGAAGCTGGTACTCCAAAGGCTGCGTGAAAATAAGTTATATGCTAAGTTGAAGAAATGCGAGTTCTGGCTTGAGGAAGTAGCTTTCCTAGGGCACGTGGTGTCAAAACATGGAGTATCTGTTGACCCGGCGAAGATTGAAGCAATACAAAGTTGGGAGCAACCAAAGACGGTGACTGAAGTACGTAGCTTTCTGGGCTTAGCTGGTTATTATCGGAGATTCGTAGAAGGGTTTTCTCGAATCGCTACCCCGTTAACTCAGCTGACTCGGAAGGATATCAAATTCGTATGGAGCGAAGAATGCGAGAAGAGTTTCCAAGAGCTTAAGAGGAGACTCATTTCGGCACCTGTTCTGACAATACCATCTGGTTCGGATGGATTTGTTATCTACAGCAATGCTTCAGGAAAAGGGCTAGGATGTGTTCTCATGCAACGTGGGAAAGTTATAGCCTATGCCTCGCGACAACTTAAAGAATATGAGAGAAATTATCCTACTCATGATCTAGAGTTGGCAGCAGTCGTTTTCGCGCTAAAGATCTGGAGGCACTATCTATATGGGGAGAAAGTGGAGATTTATTCAGACCATAAAAGCCTCAAATATTTCTTCACTCAAAAAGAACTCAACATGCGGCAACGACGTTGGCTCGAGCTGTTGAAAGATTACGACCACACTATTCAATACCATCCTGGAAAAGCAAACGTGGTAGCTGACGCGTTGAGTAGAAGATCATATGCAGGAACGAGTGCGATGATGTCAAGTATACGCGTAGAACCAACTTTAATCGATAAAGTTAAAGTTGCTCAAGCTACAGACCCGGAGCTGATGCGTATGAAGAAGAAAGTGCAAGAAGGTGTTATTCCAGAAGCAAGAATCGATGAAGAAGGAATACTTCGAGTCCACTCCAGACTTTGTGTTCCTAACGATTCTGATTTAAAGTATAAGATCATGATGGAGGCACACAATACACCATTTACAATCCATCCTGGAAGTACTAAAATGTATCGTGATCTTCTACATACATTTTGGTGGAACAATATGAAGAGAGAGATTGCAAAGTTTATCTCGAGGTGTTTAACTTGTCAACGTGTAAAGGCGGAGCATCAAGTACCAAAGGGTCCATTGCAACCACTTGAGATTCCGAAATAGAAGTGGGAACACATTACCATGGATTTCGTTACGGGTCTTCCCACGGTTTCTCAAGGCATAAATGCTATTTGGGTTATTGTTGATAGATTAACCAAGTCTGCTCATTTCTTGCCGATACGGGAGACTTATTCCCTTGAACGTCTTGCTCGTATATACGTAGATGAGATTGTGAGACTGCATGGCATGCCAGTATCCATAGTTTCGGATCGAGACCCAAGATTCACTTCAAGATTTTGGGTTAGCTTGCAAAAAGCTATGGGCACAGATTTACGATTTAGTTCGGCATACCATCCTCAAACGGACGGACAATCAGAGAGGACTATTTAAACTCTTGAAGATCTATTAAGACTTTGTGTCCTAGATTTCAAAGGGAGTTGGGATAAATACCTACCATTGGTGGAATTCTCTTACAATAACAGTTATCAGGCAAGTATAGGTGTGGCCCCATTTGAAGCATTATATGGACGAAAGTGTCGCTCTCCAGTATGCTGGGACGAGGTGGGTGAAGCAACATTGTTGGGACCAGAGTTGGTACGCATGACTACAGAGAAGATCCAAACGATTCGACAATGTATACAAACGGCACAGGATCGACAAAAGAGTTATGCGGATCTTCATCGAAAGGACGTGGAATTTGACATTGGGGATCATGTATTGTTGTGTGTGGCTCCATGGAAAGGAGTTACAAGATTTGGGAAGAGAGGAAAACTCAATCTACGATTTATTGGTCCATTTCAGATTCTTGACCGAGTAGGAAATGTGGCCTATAGACTCGCGTTACCTCCAAGTATGTCTCGTGTTCATAATGTTTTTCATATATCTGTGTTACGTAAATATGTGAAAGACCCAGACCACGTTATTGAGTTAGAACCGGACGAGATAGCTGAAGACTTAACGTACGAAGAGGTACCTGTCAAGATCTTGGATAGAAAGGAGCATATTCTACGCACGAAGGTCATACCACAAGTTAAAGTTTTGTGGAGAAACCATGCTATTGAGGAAATGACCTGGGAGTTGGAAACGGAAATGAAAGTGAGGTATCCTCATCTTTTCGAAACACCAGGTACGTACGTCAATTTCGAGGACGAAATTTCATAAGGAGGGGAGGTTGTAAGACCCCAAATTATTAATAAATAAAATTTAAATTCCCTCTATTTATTATTTTGAAATAGTAAGTGTTAAATTGATTAATGAGGTTAGTTATGGGTAAAATGCGCAGATATTTCAAATAAGCAGGTGGTTATAAAATATTCATTGTTGTCGGGGAATATTCGTTTGGTCGTGGAATATTCTTCCTGTCGGGGAATATTCGTACGACGGCGCAGTCTTTTGTGGGCCCCATAACGGAAAGCGATTGGATGAAGAAAACGACAAGTATATGTTGTTTATTAATAACAGCGTAGTTGTTACCGTTAATACTGTTGGAATACCCGGTGGTTAAAACACAGTAATATGCGTTGTTACACAGTAGCACACTGTATTGTACCAATTATTAATTCTTACGTAAGAAGGCACTACTCAATAATGGTTACAGTAATTACTGTTCAGTACTTTATTTTATTGATTCAATAATTGTCACTACACAGTATTTTCCATTATCAGATCAATAATTCATATTATTTGAATAATATTATTAGATAACATTATTGGCAATGTCTAGAAAGTTCTGTCTAAGGAGAGGTTTGGTCATCTAATTGCGCGCCAGTAAGGAGAAATCCTTATTGGAAAGCCCCCTCTTTCCTGGGAACGGCCTGGTTGTCATAAATGTGATTCTGTAATATTATTTGTGAATAATTAATTATTGATTCATATGATAAGAAAATATTTATTTTTGTGGATATAAATGAGGGATATATTTTTGTGGTTAAAAATGAAGGAGTTAATGTTGAGGTTTTTATTAGTATTTTTGTCGGAATGGAGGTATTAAAAATCAGGGTTTTTGAGATATTTTACGGGGGTTATAATTTTTAATCCGACCGTTGGATCGTGGTAATTTTTGGATATGTTATACATATATAAGTTGAGTATATGTCCACAAATTTTGAACCGTTAAAAATGAGCGTATGATTTATTATGAATTTTACGAGATGACTGGTTCAGAAATTGTTGAATTTTCGGAGTTAATCATTTTGGTAGAAAATTCTAGAATTGGTGGGTCCCACTCTTGGTTGGTGAAGAAATGTGCTGAGATTTTTATTCAAATGTGGTGGGTGGAAATAGTAGCAGGTAAAGCCATCAGGTTGCAGGTTAAGTCTGCTTCGGCGTGCTAACATTTTCCTATAAATAGAGGGCTAAGTTAGATTATTGAGTGTATTTTGTGAGTATTTAGATACTTTGAGAGTTTCTATTCATCAGAGCAAGTGTCTTTCAGCCTTATACCGGTATTCTGACCAGAAGTACTGTCTTTATGAGGTAAGGGATGTTATTTTATTCAAAAAATGATATTATTTCTTCAATATCATTATGCCGAAATATTGGTTAGAAATTTTTATCAAATTTGGAACTTTTCACGTCGGGGTTACTATTCATGAGTTACTATTCACGAGTTACTATTCACCGAAAAATAAAATTTTCTTCTTTTCGTCCAAAATATCTATTCTGGGTACTAGCTTTGATTGTATCCATGTTTTGATCATTCTTGAATTCTACTTCACTATGAATAATTATAAGGTATTTTTGGACATGGATAAATCGAAATACGAATCCTTAATATTTGTTATTTTGTTTCACTGGATTCGTTTTCTTTAAGATATTTTTCATCATCCTCAGTCCTAAATGATGATATTACTGAATATCTTTGGCCCATAGTGTAAAGATGAATGATTAACTGATGAACATCTTTGGCCCGTAGTGCAAAGATGAACAGGTGTTGAGATGAACATGACCGACTGGTGATACAAATGAATATCTTTGGCCTGTAGTGCAAAGATGAATATTTGATTAAAGATGGTTATTGATTGTTGTTATAGGGATAAAATATTGATGATGGACTTTTAAATCTTAGAAGATAGTAGAACTCATTCTCTACTTGACTCTTCTAATGGTTTGCTGTTTCCGCTGCAGTTATTGATTTAAAACTTGTTGTCTATTGTATTCTATTAGATTTTTTCCTGTTGAAGTCTAACGATAATTTGTTCTGTATTATCTTAGTCATAATGTTATTTACTGGGCTAGTTGAGCTCACCCTTTTCCTTTTTGTTCTATTTTTCTCAGGAGGCGAGAATGTAGCGAGTACTAGTCGGGGTATGGAATGATGGTTCTAGAAGTTACTTTAGTAGTCCTCACCATTTTTGTGAAATAATGTATCAATAATTGTAATGAGGACTTATTTGAGTGTGGATATTGTCTAAATGACAATATTTGTATTTAAACTCACAGTTCTTGTGTTGTAATAATAAAGATGTAGTTGTTTCTGTACCATATATTTTGGCGACTCAGAATGGGTGTTGTATACCTATTTTGGGGGCGTCACAGTTGGTATATAAAGATGTAGTTGTTTCTGTACCATGTATTTTGGCGACTCAGAATGGGTGTTGTATACCTATTTTGGGGGCGTCACACATGCACTACAGCCAAGAATAATTGTGTATTCATTAATGGTCATGATCATGCCAACAACTGTCCATCAATGCACTACGGGCCAATGAGGACTTTTACCACATCATTTGTAACATTACGGTCATGATTATACCGAATAATCCCTGGTCATAATCATACCAAGTCCATCTATGCACTACAGGCTACAGATGACTTTCAACATTTTATAAACATGAGGATGATGACAATGATATAAGAATTCAATAAAACAAGTTCAAGAATTAATTTATCCAAGAATTAACAACGTCCAAATTGTCAACATGATACTGCTTTGTGGAGTAAACTTCAAGACTGATCAGAAGAATATTTTCATGAATAGATACTAGATGAAGCGCAAATATCAAGGATATTCCACTAATTTCATGGAGTATAGAAGTCAAAACTTAACCAACTGAGTACAATAAAGAATGGAATAACAAAAGAAATCACCATGCATGCGATAGACCGCACAGACAGGTTATTCTTAGCAGAATAATAATAATGGAACCAGGTCCGGCGTAAACGCACAGACATAATATTCCGACAGAATAATAAATAATGGAACCAGGTCCGGTGTAAAACACACAGACAGGATATTCCGACAGAATAATAAATAATGGAACCAGGTCCGGTGTAAACGCACAGACAGGATATTCCGACAGAATAATAAATAATGGAACCAGGTCCGGTATAAAACACACAGACAGGATGTTCCAACAGAATAATAACAAGACGGAACCAGATCCGGTGTAAAACACACAGACAGGATGTTCCAACAGAATAATAATAAAAACGGAACCAGGTCCGGTGTAAAACACACAGACAAGATGTTCCAACAAAATAATAGAAGAATATCACCAAGTATAGGGTAGACCGCGTATACAGGTTATTCCAACAGAATAATAAAGAATGGAATAACAGAAGTTCTCTTCATGAATATAAAAGAAATAATATTCCCTACCTTAAAAGAACTGGATATTAGAAAAGTGAAGTAGCAGAATACTTTTGTTCTCTCTCTCTTATTCTCTCTATACTTTCTCTCTCTATAGCTTGAATGAATTCGTGAAAAATAATGAAGCCCTAGGCCTCTATTTATAGAAAAACTGAGGGTGGCTCTTGGTCTTAACGAAGGGTCAAATGACTCTTGGTCCTAACGAAGGGTCAAATGACTCTTGGTAATATTGAAGGGACGACTACTATTGACGAAAGTAATTACTATTGACCAAGGTAAATACTATTGACGACGGTAATTATTATTGACGACGGTAATTACTATTGACGAAGAGACTCTTAGATGATGACATATGGCCCCCCATAAAAATAACCAAACTTACCACAACGTCTCAATTATTGATTTAATAATATAACATATTATACAGATGATACTATGACAATAATTTAAAAAATATGATGCAGCAATTACTGTAGTAATAATTGAGTATAGCTGAGTGACTTCTCACGTAAGCATCAATAATCAATACCGTGTGCTACTATGCAACCACGCGTATTACTGTACTTTTACTACCGGGTAGTTCAACAGTTTTAACGGTTTTAACTGTAACACCTCAGCCGTTATTTTTATAGAAAGATAATTTTGTCGTTTTCTAACTACGACTATACTTCTATTGTGGGGTCCACCAATGATTGTGCCGTCGTACGAATATTTCCCGACAAAAAGAATATTTCCCGACCAAACGAATATTTTAAAACAACTTGCTTACTTTGCAAAATTTATAAATAATACCCACAACTATAATATTATATCAAATCCACACCATAATATTCAAAAAATTATTTCGAGAAAATTAAATATTTATTCATAAAATCTGGGGTCTCACAATGTTATCTAATAATATTATTCAAATAATATGAATTATTGGTCTGATAATAGAAAATATTGTGTAGAGACAATTATTGAAACAATAGTAATATAAAATATCAACGCAGCAATTATTGAATCAATAAAATAAAATACTAAACAGTAATTACTGTAACCATTATTGAGTAGTGCCTTCTTACGTAAGAATCAATAATTGGTTCAATACAGTGTGCTACTGTGCAACAACGCGTATTACTGTGTTTTAACCACCGGATATTCCAACAGTATTAACGGTAACAACTACGCCGTTATTTATAAACAACTTATACTTGTCATTTTCTTCATCCAATTGCTTTCCGTTATGGGACCCACAAAAGACTGCGCCGTCGTACGAATATTCCCCGACAGGAAGAATATTCCACGACCAAACGAATATTCCCCGATAACAATGAATATTTTATAACCACCTGCTTATTTAAAATATTTGCGCATTTTACCCATAACTAACCTCATTAATCAATTTAACCCTTACTATTTCAAAATAATAAATAGAGGGAATTTAAATTTTATTTATTAATAATTTGGGGTCTTACATATATAATATAATTATATATATATGGTAATTTTTTTAATTTGAGCAAGGAAAATTAGAAGTTGTTCCTAGATCATTCAACTATTTCAAGTGCTGATTAGTTGGATGAAGAGCCGTTAAATCCTGGAGTAAGATTTCGTCAGTGACCTTAGCACCGAGAAAAGTTCTCCGAGGGGCGAAATTTCTACTTAAGGATAGTGCACTGCACGCCTCTGCTCAACATAATTCGCTTTAAATCGATAAGAAATTTCTGCCCTTCTTTTATTTAATAGTTAAATCCTTTATTTATTCGTATATTTCCAACAATCTTAAGTAGAAATTTTTAATATTTTTATAAGATCTTATTTACATGAATAAGGTTTTATTTATTATTCATGTGAGACGAGTTTTGTAAAACAAACAAATAAACATAATGGAAATGGAGGTAATTCTGGACAAACGAAAGTGAGAAAAATCCAACATACTAGGTAAAGGCCCTACCTTATTGACGTTGAGGGACTTGATGATCTGTATGCTTTGACGAATTTATCCAAAGAAGAGTCTAAGGTGTTGCTTGTTTGGGCTCATATGCGTATGTTGCTTTCTAGGTCGGATGCTCTGCCTGAAACAACTTAAGGTATCAAAGAGATCTGACTAGTTAAATCAAGAAAATTATTTTTACAGCTTTCTATTATGTTTTATAGATCCAAACGAAGATTCTACACTTAAATCACTTCAAAACAAGAAGAACCCATAAAGAGTACAGTGTGCTTAGAATGTTTGATGTGTAAGAGAAGATGATAGGAGGTGAATATTTGAGTGTTGGATTACTGTCTAATTCATGTTTCTTAACGGTAAAGAAGCCGATTACAAGGGCTGCTTAAGTTTGCCAACATAATTTTTTTTAAAAAAAAGTTTCAGATAAAGGTTAAAGTGAGTGGGAATGAAGAAATAGTTCGGAGGTGTATTGATACTAGGACTTGGTTTAGTTTTATTTCTTCGGTACATTTTTATAGGAAAGAAACTTCACTTTAAACCACAATTATGGGGAATGTAATTAATCTTAAACAAATTAATATTAGTACTACTGCTAATTCTCTGCATTAATTCTGAATTTAAAGGGACGTGATGATATACATTGCACGCATATTTGCATGCGAAGTTCAAAATTTCAATTCCCAATATGAATAGTCAAGTACTCGTGTGTGTATAATGTGTATATAAAGTACATGTTGGTAAAAATTAGAAAAACACCTTTTAAGCTTTGGAAAAATCATTTATGTAAGACTCCGAATTTTTTTTAATAAAATTAAATTTCCTCTATTTATTATTTTGAAATAGCAAGGGTTGATTTGATTAATGTGGTTAGTTATGGGTAAAATGCGCAAATATCTTAAATAAGCAAGTGGTTATAAAATATTCATTGTTACAGTAGTTACTGTTCAATATTTTATTTTATTGATTCAATAATTACTGCGTTGATATTTTATATTACTGTTGTTTCAATAATTGTAACTACACAATATTTTCTATTATCGGAGCAATAATTTATATTATCTGAATAATATTATTAGATAACATTATTGGCAATGTCTAGAAAGTTCTGTCTAAAGAGAGGTTTGGTTACCTAATTGCGCGCTAGTAAGGAGAAATCCTTATTGGAAAGCCCCCTCCTTTCTGGGAACTGCCTGATTGTCATTATTATGATTCTGTAATATTATTTGTGAATAATTAATTATTGATTTATATGATGAGGAAAATATTAATTTTATGTGGATATAGATGGAGAAAATTTTTAATGTGACAATTGTTAAAAATTAATATTTTATCTTTTTCTGATAAAATAATTCATTTAAATATATTATTATATTTTAATAATATAATAGTGGTGATATTTTTACAATGAATGTGGGATATGGGTGTATGAGGAGAAAGAGTATTTTTGTTGCATTATATGATTAACACATGTTTTGTGTGTGGGTGGACCCCATTCTTGACTGAAATTTGATTTTAGCTTGTAAAATCGTCCGTATGTGAATTTCGGTCAATTTATGTTTAGAATTTGGAAAAATTTTCTTTTGTAAAGTTGTAAAGAATTGAATTTCCTATAAAAAGACGCGAGATTCGAATTTTCTGATAAAAGGACTATTTATTATGAATTATTGAAGTTCTGAAGTTTCGAAATAATTAATTTTTGGAAGTTTTAATTATTTTATTAAGAAAAACATTTTTTCCATTTGAGTGGCACATGTAAATGATTGAAATCAGCTGGTGTGGTGTGCTAAGGAAATTAAGAAAATTATATTATTAATTTATTAAATTTTATGCTTTGGTGTTCTAAGCATTTTTCTATAAATAAGGTGCTTAGGTTAGAATTGAAAATCACACCAGAAACTGAAGTTTTTTCTCTCTTTCCCTCTCTATATTAGTGAGCATATTCTTGTGAGTATTTTGATACTTTGAGTGTTGTTATACGGTGCAAGTTCCCTTCAGCACTATATCCAGTATTCCAGTCAGAAGTACTGTCTTTTCGAGGTAAGGGATGTTATTTTCTTTTGTAAATGATATTATTCTTTCAATATCATTATGCTGAAATATTGGTAAGATTTTTCTCGTGAAATTCTTGTCTTTTCATGTCGGGGTTATTATTCATGAGTTACTATTCACGAGTACTATTCACAAGGCATGATGATTTTTCTTGTGGAATTTTTATCTTTTAGTGTTGGAGTTACTATTCACGTATACGGCACTATTCACAGAAAAATTAAATTTTTTTTTCTGTGTCCAAGATATCTATTATGAATACTAGCTTTGATTGTATCCATATTTTGATCATTCTTGAATTTTACTTCGCTATGATTATTTATGAAGTATTTTTGAACTCGGATTGTTTGAAATACGAATCCTTAATATTTATTTTTTTGTTTCACTGGATTCGTTTTCTTTAAAAAAAAATTCATCATCCTCAGTCCTAAATGATGATATAACTGAATATCTTTGGCCTGTAGTACAAAGATTAATGATTTTATAATGAATATCTTTGGCCCGTAGTGCAAAGATGAACAGGTGTTGAGATGAACATGACCGACTGATTAATATCTTTGGCCTGTAGTGCAAAGATGACTATTTGATTCAAGATGTATATTGATTGATGTTACAGGGATAAAATATCGATGATAGACTTTTAAATTCATTGATGATAGTAGATTTCATTCTCTACTTAACTCTTCTAATGAATTGTTGTTTCCGCTGCAGTTGTTGATCTAAAACTTGTTGTCTATTGTATTCTATCAAAAAAAAAATTCCTGTTGAGGATTAACGATAATTTGTTCTATATTATCTTAGTTATAATATTCTTAATGGGCTAGTTGAGCTCACCCTTTTCTTTTTTGTTCCATTTTTCTTCTCAGGAGACGAGAATGTAGCGAGTACTAGTCGGGGTATGGAATGAAGGTTCAAGATAGTTATTTTAGTAGTCCTCACTATTTTATAAGATAGTGTATCAATAAGTATAATGAGGACTTATTTGAGTATGAATAATGTCTAGATGACAATATTTGTATTTAAACTCACAGTATATGTGTTGTCGTATTTTGCACGACAATTGTAATAATAAAGTTGTATTTATTTCTGTACCATGTATTTGGCGACTCAGAATAGGTTGGGTGGAATGGACTTATTTTGGGGGCGTCACAATTTACCTAATTTGAAATACCTTAAAGTGTGGGGGTATCTTGCTAAGGCAATGTTCATGTTAGGATTCCATATGATTCTTGTTTATATTTAAAAAAAAACCTGAGGGACCTAGTATATCTCAATCTGAGTATGCCCAAATCATTGGTTACTTAATGTATCTTACGAATTGCACAAGACCTGATATATCATATGTAGTTAATACACTCAGCAGATCCTAATAAGGATCATTGGACTGCTTTATGTAGAATACTCAAGTATCGGCGAGGTACTATTGGATTTAGTTTGTATTACTGCGGTAATCCTGCAATTCTTGAGGGCTATAGTGATGTTAACTAGATTTCTGATTCAGATGAAATCAAATTCATGAGTGGCTACATATTTACCTTAGGAAGAGGAGCAGTTTCTTGGAAGTCTACTAAACAGACTTGTATAGCTTGCTCTATTATGGAGTCTGAGTTTATTGCCATAGAGAAGGCAGGTTCTGAAGCAGAGTGGCTCAGAAATCTTTTGTGAAATATTCCTTTGTGGACGAGACCAGTTCCATCTGTGTCTCTACATTGTGATTGCCAAGCTGCTATATGCAGAGCTAGGAATAAGAGCTATAATGGCAAGAATAGGCATATACGCCTAAGACATAATATTGTGAGACAGCTGTTATGTGACGGGATTATATCCTTTAATTTTGTTAGGTCAGAGTTAAATCTTGCGGATCCTCTAACAAAGTCACTAAGCAAGAGGCTAGTGAGCAATACATCGAGGGGGATAAGACTACTGTCTAATACAGAAATTAACAGTGATGGTAACCCAACCTATATGAACGGTAATCCCAAGAAGTAGGTTCATATGGGTAACAACAAGTCATTGGTTGATTGGTTGAGACACTATCCATTTTATACATATTTGAGTTCATCCCTATGATGTAGGATAGTGTAATTCTACAGTGTTAGAGGTTGAGTTATATACTCTTAATATTTTCCATTGTCCTGTTGGGTGATGTGTTTAACTGTAGAACACATTTGATAGAAACACCTATATGAGTGTAGAGGTGGGGCCGCCTCTTATGAAAACAGGACAGGTTTTCTAGAGCGCTCATGAATTCCAGGTATGGCGCAAGGCCAAAATATGTCAAATCGCGTATAACAACTTCTAATTAAAGTTTGTAGTGTGAGTAATATGATTACTGATTCATAATAAGGAAGAAGGTTCATAGAAATTTTCATTTCACCAACTTCTTGTGAATCAAGTCTTATTTACTCTATATGTAAGACCCCAAATTATTAATAAATGAAATTTAAATTCCCTCTATTTATTATTTTGAAATAGTAAGTGTTAAATTGATTAATGAGGTTAGTTATGAGTAAAATGCGCAAATATTTCAAATAAGCAGGTGGTTATAAAATATTCATTGTTGTCGGGGAATATTCGTTTGGTCGTGGAATATTCTTCCTGTCGGGGAATATTCGTACGACGGCGCAGTCTTTTGTGGGCCCCATAACGAAAAGCGATTGGATGAAGAAAATGACAAGTATATGTTGTTTATTAATAACGGCGCAGTTGTTACCGTTAATACTGTGAAACCCCAGATTTTATGAATAAATATTTAATTTTTCTCGAAATAATTTTTTTTATATTATTGTGTGGATTTGATATAATAGTTATGGGTAGTATTTATAAATTTTGCAAAGTATGCAAGTTGTCATATTATATTCGATTGGTCGGAGAATATTCTTTTTGTCGGGGAATATCCGTACGACGGTACAATTATTGGTGGACCCCACAACGGAATTATTGTCGGATTGAGAAAACGACAAAAATACTTTATGAAAATAACGACGGAAGTTTTACCGTTGATACTGTTGAACTACTCGGTAGTAAAAGTACAGTAATACGTGTGGTTGCATAGTAGCACACGGTATTAATTATTAATGCTTACGTGAGAAGTCACTCAATTTTGCTCATTATATGGACCCCCTATTTTGCCCATTTTTCAAAATAATTGGTAGAAAATTATTTTATATAATAAAGGTGGGGCCCACATGTGGGGACCACATATGGGGCCCACGTGTGATGTATGAAATCTGAAAATAGGGGTGAGAGGAAATTACGTAAAGGGGAGATAAAATATTTTATATATATATATATTATATAATGTTAGTGGAGGATGATGGAAAAGGTGGAGTGTATTATATATATATATATATAATGTGTGTGTGTGTGTAAGAGAATGTGTTATATATATATAATGATGACAGGTGGGGACCATATGTTGGTGGAAGTTTGAAAATGTGGGTGAGTGGGTTGTGGTGGAGGATGATGGAATATATATATATATATATATATATATATATATATATATATATATATATATATGACATGATTTGATAAAGATGGGGGAATGAAAGGATTGTTTTAGGTGGGAGGAATTCCACCCGTATATTGGGTGGAATGTGGGATTGGTGGAGTAGTATATAAATATATATATTATATTATATATTATATGATGATTGAAGTTGGTGGGGAGGAAAACATATAATGGAGTGTTATATGTATTATTATTGTATAAGGTTTGAAATTTTAGCAGAAACAAATGATGTGGGTTCACGGGGATTTTCACCCGTGATATTTTTTCTTCGCATGTAATATATATATAATATATATATTATATTTTATTTAAAAGATTTTTCTTTAAATATGGACCGTCAGATTAAAGTAATCAATCTGGACCGTTCATGGATTAGTTACTATGCATTCCATTTTCCTATAAATAGAAGCTCATTCCTTCATTATTTTCTTACGAATTCATTCAAGCTATAGAGAGAGAAAGTATAGAGAGAATAAGAGAGAGAATAAAAGTATTCTGCTACATCACTTTTCCAATATCCAGTTCTTTTAAGGTAGGGAATATTATTTCTTTTATATTCATGAAGAGAACTTCTATTATTCCATTTGTTATTATTCTGTTGGAATAACCAGTATACGCGGTCTACCCTATACTTGGTGACATTCTTCTATTATTCTGTTGGAACATCCTGTCTGTGTGTTTTACACCGGACCTGGTTCCGTTTTTATTATTATTCTGTTGGAACATCCTGTCTGTGTGTTTTACACCGGACCTGGTTCCGTCTTGTTATTATTCTGTTGGAACATCCTGTCTGTGTGTTTTACACCGGACCTGGTTCCATTATTTATTATTCTGTCGGAATATCCTGTCTGTGCGTTTACGCCGGACCTGGTTCCATTATTTATTATTCTGTTGGAATAACCTGTCTGTGCAGTCTATCGCATGCATGGTGATTTCTTTTGTTATTCCATTCTTTATTATACTCAATTGGTTAAGTTTTGACTTCTATACTCCATGAAATTTGTGGAATATCCTTGATAGTTGCGTTTCATCCAGTATCTTTTCAAGAAAATATTCTTCTAAGCGTTCTTGAATTTTACTCCACAATGCAGTATCATGTTGACAATTTGGACGTTGTTAATTCCTGGATAAATTAATTCTTGAACTTGTTTTATTGAATTCTTATATCATTGTCATCATCCTCATGTTTATAAAATATTGAAAGTCATCTGTGGCATGTAGTGCATAGATGGACTTGGTATGATTATGACCAGGGAATATTCGGTATAATCATGACCGTAATGTTACAAATGATGTGGTAAAAGTCCTCATTGGCCCGTAGTGCATTGATGGACAGTTGTTGGCATGATCATGACCATTAATGAATATACGAATATCCTTGGCCGTAGTGCAGGGGTGATTCGATGATGTGAATTATTTTATTAAGCTGAGTCTCAGCGATCACAGTGTTGGAAAATCTTTTAAATCATAAAAGATAGTAGAGTTTATTTTCTACTTGACTCTTTTAATGGATTGCTTGTTCCGCTGCAGTTAAACTTGATGTCTATTATATTTTATCAGTTTAACATTGTTGAAGGCTAATGATAATTTATTCTGCATTATCTTAGTCATGATATTTCTTACTGGGCTAGTTGAGCTCACCCTTTCTTTCACTGTTCTCTTCAGGAAATGAGAACGTAGCTGGGGCAAGTCGGGGAACGGAGTGATGGTCCGAATGATAGTATTAGTTAGTAGTCCTCACTATTCTATGTAATGGTGTGTTAATAAATGTAATGAGGACTCCTTTTGAGTATGAATACTTTCTAGAAGATAATATTTGTATTCAAACTCACAGTTTATGTTTTGTCGTATTGTACACGACAGTTGTATTAGTAAGTGGTATTTGTATTATGTACTTTGTATCTGACGACCCAAGATGGGTGATGTATACCTAATTTTGGGGGGCGTCACAGTTGGTATCAGAGCTTAGGGATATGATCCCTGGCTAAGATGTGAGAATAGAACTAGGAGGGGAGAGACGGGGAATTCCTTCGCTAGTATGACCTACCTAAGTTTATTTGCATGGTATTTAATTGGTTGGTCATAATATAAGGATAATATATGACATATCAATTAACTTTTATTTTGTGGCAGTATCTGAAAATGGCATCTGAGAATGTTGAGAATAGCAATGAAACCCAGGCGATTATTGATTCACCACATATCAATAATCAGGATAATGATCATCAGGAAGGTGACAATCCTCATGCAAATAACAACACTGACCAGATGATGAATGATGCAATGTTTAGAGGTTTTATGCAATTCATGCAACAACAGGTGAAAGCGGCTCCTGTCCACAACGTAGGTGGAAATACTGAAAACTCTCAGGCGGTCACCGCTAAGCAGTTTAAGGAGCTGGGACCACCGGAGTTTAAGGGAGAACCCAAACCACTTGTAGCTGAAACATGGATAAAGCAGATCACCAAGATATTTGATGTCTTGGGTTGCTCCGAGGAGCAAAAGGTTCCCTTTGCCGCCTTTATGTTGCGAGGAGAGGCAGATTACTGGTGGGAATCGATAAAGCGTACTCAACCTGCCGCACTGAAGATGTCCTGGGAGAAGTTCCAAGAGCTGTTTAACGACAAATATTTTCCCGAGAGTATTCGTCACATGAAGGAGGTGGAGTTCATCAAATTGGAGCAGAATAATATGACCGTGTCGCAGTACGAGGCAAAATTTGCGGAGTTATCCCGGTTTGCGTCCCACCTGGTGGATAATGAAGAAAGAATGACGCGGATGTTTTTAAGAGGTTTGAAGCCGGAGATACGTCAACATCTTGTTTCTCATAAATTGTGTTTGTATTCAGATGTTGTAAATAGGGCTCAGTTGGTGGAGCGCGATAACGAGACAACGCAGCCAAAAGAGAGCAGCCGGCAAAATGATAATACTAGTGAAAGCAGTCATCGAAGCGGTGACAACAAGCGTGGAGGGAATCAACAGGCCAGAAATGGTAACCACTTCGGTGGTAATCAGGGCCAAAATAATAAGAATGGGCATTTCAAGAAGAGGAGATTCAACAATGATGGAAAGACGTCAGCACCAGCACCTGTCGTTAAGGAAGGAGAACGATCACCTATCATATGTTTCAAATGCGGAGGGGAGGGGCACATCAGTCCAAACTGCGCGATGCCGTCCAAAGCATGTTATAATTGTGGAAGAGAAGGTCATTTAGCTCGATTTTGTCGTTCACCGAAGACAAGTTCAGATAGGATGGAGGCACCAAAGACCGTCCCAGAAAAGCCAAAGACAGTAGTTTAAGAGAGAGTATTTTTTTTTCGTGACGAGGAACCTGAATAAAATTATCACGGGTATGTTAGTCATAAACTCTTGCGAAGTCTATACCGTGTTAGATACCGGTTCTACTCACTCTTTTATTTCACCTAGTTGTGTTAAATGTTTGAAGTTAACTCCGGAGAACTTAGACTTTGATATGTCTGTTTAAACTCAGTTGGGAGAAACCTTCGTTACCTCTACTATTTATAAATCTTGTTCAAATCAACACTTTCACGTTACCTGTCGATCTTATCTCTTTGAAAATACTTGCCTTTGATGTGATTTTTTTGAAACGATTGGTTCACTACTCATCATGCTTCTCGTAAGGTTGTTAGCTTTCATATTCCTAACCAACCTGTTATGCAAATTCAAAGTAACCAAACTACTAAAGTCAATCATTGTCATATCAAGCCATAAGTAAAAATCTCCGTTCCTTTCGCTGTTGACTTCCTGGTGTGGAATGTACCGAAGCTAGACTTTCCGTAGGAGACGTTGTAAATGATGATGGCAAGTTGATAGGTATCAATGTGACGTGTTATCCAAGTTTTGGATGAGGGTCACAGTTTTGAACGATATTTCTATTGTTAATAAATTTCTTGACGTATTCTTGAAGACTTCTTAGCCTACCCCAGAGCGTAAAATTGAATTTTGTATTGACCCCAGTACAAAACCTATTTTTTAAACCCTCAAATATTTCTTCAACTAAAACGAACATATTATGCGCCAAAGACGTTGGCTCGAGCTGTTGAAGATTACGATCGTACCATTCAATAACATCGTGGAAAAGTGAACGTGGTAGCTGACGCGTTGTGTAGAAGATCGTATACGGTTACAAGTGTGAATATTCGAACCCACGTGAAGATAACGAATATACGATTAAAATCGACTTTAATCGATAAAGTTAAAGCCGCTCAAGCTACATACTAAGAGCTGATAAATGTGAAGAAGAAGGTTCAAGAGGGCGTTATTCTAGAAGCAAGAATCGACGAAGAGAGGAAATCTCAACTCTCGATTTAATTGGCCCATTTGAAATCCTCGATGAAGTAGGAACTGTGGCCTATAGACTCGTTTTACCGCCAAGTATGTTGCGTGTTCAGAACATTTTTTTTTACGTATCGATGTTACGTAAATATGTGGACGACCCGAACCGCATTATTAATTTAGAACCGGACGAAATAGCGAAAGATTTAACGTATGAGGAGATACGTGTTAACATCTTGGATAAGAAGGATCATATTCGATGCTTAAAGGTTATACCTCAAGAGTTAGAATTTGAAGTGAAGTCAAGGTATCCTCACATGTTCGGCATACCAAGTACGTAAGTAAATTTCGAGGGCGAAATTCTATAAGGAGGGGAGATTGTGAAACCCCAGATTTTATGAATAAATATTTAATTTTTCTCGAAATAATTTTTTTTATATTATTGTGTGGATTTGATATAATAGTTATGGGTAGTATTTATAAATTTTGCAAAGTATGCAAGTTGTCATATTATATTCGATTGGTCGGAGAATATTCTTTTTGTCGAGGAATATCCGTACGACGGTACAATTATTGGTGGACCCCACAACGGAATTATTGTCGGATTGAGAAAATGACAAAAATACTTTATGAAAATAACGGCGGAAGTTTTACCGTTGATACTGTTGAACTACTCGGTAGTAAAAGTACAGTAATACGTGTGGTTGCATAGTAGCACACGGTATTAATTATTAATGCTTACGTGAGAAGTCACTCAATTTTGCTCATTATATGGACCCCCTATTTTGCCCATTTTTCAAAATAATTGGTAGAAAATTATTTTATATAATAAAGGTGGGGCCCACATGTGGGGACCACATATGGGGCCCACGTGTGATGTATGAAATCTGAAAATAGGGGTGAGAGGAAATTACGTAAAGGGGAGATAAAATATTTTATATATATATATATATTATATAATGTTAGTGGAGGATGATGGAAAAGGTGGAGTGTATTATATATATATATATAATGTGTGTGTGTGTGTAAGAGAATGTGTTATATATATATAATGATGACAGGTGGGGACCATATGTTGGTGGAAATTTGAAAATGTGGGTGAGTGGGTTGTGGTGGAGGATGATGGAATATATATATATATATATATATATATATATATATATATATATATATATATATATATGACATGATTTGATAAAGATGGGGGAATGAAAGGATTATTTTAGGTGGGAGGAATTCCACCCGTATATTGGGTGGAATGTGGGATTGGTGGAGTAGTATATAAATATATATATTATATTATATATTATATGATGATTGAAGTTGGTGGGGGAGGAAAACATATAATGGAGTGTTATATGTATTATTATTGTATAAGGTTTGAAATTTTAGCAGAAACAAATGATGTGGGTTCACGGGGATTTTCACCCGTGATATTTTTTCTTCGCATGTAATATATATATAATATATATATTATATTTTATTTAAAAGATTTTTCTTTAAATATGGACCGTCAGATTAAAGTAATCAATCTGGACCGTTCATGGATTAGTTACTATGCATTCCATTTTCCTATAAATAGAAGCTCATTCCTTCATTATTTTCTTACGAATTCATTCAAGCTATAGAGAGAGAAAGTATAGAGAGAATAAGAGAGAGAATAAAAGTATTCTGCTACATCACTTTTCCAATATCCAGTTCTTTTAAGGTAGGGAATATTATTTCTTTTATATTCATGAAGAGAACTTCTATTATTCCATTTGTTATTATTCTGTTGGAATAACCAGTATACGCGGTCTACCCTATACTTGGTGACATTCTTCTATTATTCTGTTGGAACATCCTGTCTGTGTGTTTTACACCGGACCTGGTTCCGTTTTTATTATTATTCTGTTGGAACATCCTGTCTGTGTGTTTTACACCGGACCTGGTTCCGTCTTGTTATTATTCTGTTGGAACATCCTGTCTGTGTGTTTTACACCGGACCTGGTTCCATTATTTATTATTCTGTCGGAATATCCTGTCTGTGCGTTTACGCCGGACCTGGTTCCATTATTTATTATTCTGTTGGAATAACCTGTCTGTGCAGTCTATCGCATGCATGGTGATTTCTTTTGTTATTCCATTCTTTATTATACTCAATTGGTTAAGTTTTGACTTCTATACTCCATGAAATTTGTGGAATATCCTTGATAGTTGCGTTTCATCCAGTATCTTTTCAAGAAAATATTCTTCTAAGCGTTCTTGAATTTTACTCCACAACGCAGTATCATGTTGACAATTTGGACGTTGTTAATTCCTGGATAAATTAATTCTTGAACTTGTTTTATTGAATTCTTATATCATTGTCATCATCCTCATGTTTATAAAATATTGAAAGTCATCTGTGGCATGTAGTGCATAGATGGACTTGGTATGATTATGACCAGGGAATATTCGGTATAATCATGACCGTAATGTTACAAATGATGTGGTAAAAGTCCTCATTGGCCCGTAGTGCATTGATGGACAGTTGTTGGCATGATCATGACCATTAATGAATATACGAATATCCTTGGCCGTAGTGCAGGGGTGATTCGATGATGTGAATTATTTTATTAAGCTGAGTCTCAGCGATCACAGTGTTGGAAAATCTTTTAAATCATAAAAGATAGTAGAGTTTATTTTCTACTTGACTCTTTTAATGGATTGCTTGTTCCGCTGCAGTTAAACTTGATGTCTATTATATTTTATCAGTTTAACATTGTTGAAGGCTAATGATAATTTATTCTGCATTATCTTAGTCATGATATTTCTTACTGGGCTAGTTGAGCTCACCCTTTCTTTCACTGTTCTCTTCAGGAAATGAGAACGTAGCTGGGGCAAGTCGGGGAACGGAGTGATGGTCCGAATGATAGTATTAGTTAGTAGTCCTCACTATTCTATGTAATGGTGTGTTAATAAATGTAATGAGGACTCCTTTTGAGTATGAATACTTTCTAGAAGATAATATTTGTATTCAAACTCACAGTTTATGTTTTGTCGTATTGTACACGACAGTTGTATTAGTAAGTGGTATTTGTATTATGTACTTTGTATCTGACGACCCAAGATGGGTGATGTATACCTAATTTTGGGGGGCGTCACAAATACTGTTGGAATACCCGGTGGTTAAAACACAGTAATACGCGTTGTTACACAGTAGCACACTGTATTGCACCAATTATTGATTCTTACGTAAGAAGGCACTACTCAATAATGGTTACAGTAATTACTGTTCAGTATTTTATTTTATTGATTCAATAATTGCTGCGTTGATATTTTATATTACTGTTGTTTCAATAATTGTCACTACACAGTATTTTTCATTATCAGATCAATAATTCATATTATTTGAATAATATTATTAGATAACATTATTGGCAATGTCTAGAAAGTTCTGTCTAAGGAGAGGTTTGGTCATCTAATTGCGCGTCAGTAAGGAGAAATCCTTATTGGAAAGCCCCCTCTTTCCTGGGAACGGCCTGATTGTCATAAATTTGATTCTGTAATATTATTGTGAATAATTAATTATTGATTCATATGATAAGAAAATATTTATTTTTGTGGATATAAATGAGGGATATATTTTTGTGGTAAAAATTAAGGAGTTAATGTTGAGGTTTTTATCAGTATTTTTGTCGGAATGGAGGTATTAAAAATCAGGGTTTTTGAGATATTTTGCGGGGGTTATAATTTTTAATCCGACCGTTGGATCGTGGTAATTTTTGGATATGTTATACATATATAAGTTGAGTATATGTCCACAAATTTTGAACCGTTAAAAATGAACGTATGATTTATTATGAATTTTACGAGATGACTGGTTCAGAAATTGTTGAATTTTCGGAGTTAATCATTTTGGTAGAAAATTCTAGAATTGGTGGGCCCCACTCTTGGTTGGTGAAGAAATGTGCTGAGATTTTTATTCAAATGTTGTGGGTGGGAATAGTAGCAGGTAAAGCCATCAGGTTGCAGGTTAAGTCTGCTTCGGCGTGCTAACATTTTCCTATAAATAGAGGGCTAAGTTAGAATTAAAAATCACACCAGAAACAAGTTTTCTCTCTTTCTCTCTCTAGATTATTGAGTGTATTTTGTGAGTATTTAGATACTTTGAGAGTTTCTATTCATCAGAGCAAGTGTCTTTCAGCCTTATACCGGTATTCCGACCAGAAGTACTGTCTTTACGAGGTAAGGGATGTTATTTTATTCAAAAATGATATTATTTCTTCAATATCATTATGCCGAAATATTGGTTGAAAATTTTTATCAAATTTAGAACTTTTCACGTCGGGGTTACTATTCATGAGTTACTATTCATGAGTTACTATTCACGAGTTACTATTCACCGAAAAATAAAATTTTCTTCTTTTCGTCCAAAATATCTATTCTGGGTACTAGCTTTGATTGTATCCATGTTTTGATCATTCTTGAATTCTACTTCACTATGAATAATTATAAGGTATTTTTGGACATGGATAATTCGAAATACGAATCCTTAATATTTGTTATTTTATTTCACTGGATTCGTTTTCTTTAAGATATTTTTCATTATCCTCAGTCCTAAATGATGATATTACTAAATATCTTTGGCCCGTAGTGCAAAGATGAATGATTAACTGATGAATATCTTTGGCCCGTAGTGCAAAGATGAACAGGTGTTGAGATGAACATGACCGACTGGTGATACAAATGAATATCTTTGGCCTGTAGTGCAAAGATGAATATTTGATTAAAGATGGTTATTGATTGTTGTTACAGGGATAAAATATTGATGATGGACTTTTAAATCTTAGAAGATAGTAGAACTCATTCTCTACTTGACGCTTCTAATGGTTTGCTGTTTCCGCTGCAGTTATTGATTTAAAACTTGTTGTTTATTGTATTCTATTAGATTTTTCCCTGTTGAAGACTAACGATAATTTGTTCTGTATTATCTTAGTCATAATGTTCTTTACTGGGCTAGTTGAGCTCACCCTTTTCCTTTTTGTTCCATTTTTCTCAGGAGGCGAGAATGTAGCGAGTACTAGTCGGGGTATGGAATGATGGTTCTAGAAGTTACTTTAGTAGTCCTCACTATTTTTGTGAAATAATGTATCAATAATTGTAATGAGGACTTATTTGAGTGTGGATATTGTCTAAATGACAATATTTGTATTTAAACTCACAGTTCTTGTGTTGTAATAATAAAGATGTAGTTGTTTCTGTACCATGTATTTTGGCGACTCAGAATGGGTGTTGTATACCTATTTTGGGGGCGTCACAGTTGGTATCAGAGCTTAGGGATATGATCTCTGGCGGAGATCGGAGAATAGAACTAGGAGGGGCGAGACGAATAAATCCTTCGCTAGTGTGTCCTATCTAAGCTTATTTATTGGTCAGTCATAATATAGGGGTATTATGTGATTTGTTAATTTATTTAATTAACCCTTGTTTTATGAGGAACGTATGACGAGGATGTTTTTGAGAGGTTTGAAACCTGGCATACGTCAATATCTCATTTCTCATAAATTTTCTCTCTATTCAGATGTTGTCAACAGGGCTCAATTATTAGAGCGAGATAATGAGTACGGTCAACTGAGGGACCACAACCAGGATCATATCGGTGACAGCAGTCATCAGAACAATGATAACCAGCGGAGAAAGAAAAATACAGACAAGAACGGTAACCACTCTGGTGGTAATCGTGGCTATGAAAATAGAAGAAGCGAGTCGGGAGGAGATTTTAAAAAGAGGAGATTCAACAATGACAATACGAAGACGTCAGCACCAGCAGCAACTGGTTCCAAGGGAGGAGAACGACCACCGATTATATGCTATAAGTGCGGAAAAGAAGGACATATCAGCCCAAACTGCCCACAACAGTTTAAGGTATGTTATAATTGTGGAAAGGAAGGACATATCGCTCGAGATTGCACTATAGCAAAACCAAGTCCAGTGGGGATGGTGACTCAAAAAGCTGCCCCAGAAAAGATAAAGTCAACGGTTCCTGAAAGAGCGTTTGTCGTGACTGGTCAACATGCGAGGAACCCAAACGAGGTGATCACGGGTAAGCTAATCATAAATTCATGCGAAGTTTATACCTTATTAGATACCGGTTCTACCCATTCTTTTATCTCTCCTGCTTGTGCTCAACGTTTAAACTTGACTCCGGAGAAGTTAGACTTTGATTTATCTGTGGAGACTCCGTTAGGAGAAACTTTCATCACATCCACTGTTTATAAATCTTGTGTGATCCAAGTTGGCACCATCACCTTACCTGTTGACCTTATCTCTTTAAAGATACTTGCTTTTGATGTGATTTTAGAGATTGATTGGTTAACTACTCATCATGCCAAAATTGATTATTTTCGTAAGGTTGTTAGTTTTCATATTCCTAACCAACCTGTTGTACGAATTCAAACAACTAAGCCATTAAAATCAATCACTGTTATATCAAGCCATAAAGCCATTCGTTTATTAAAAAACGGATGTCAAGCTTTCTTAGCCCATGTTATGGATTTGAATAAAGACACGTCAAATTTGAATAATATTCCTGTTGTTATTGACTTTCCTGACGTATTTCCTGAAGAACTTCCCGGTCTACCCCCGGAACGAGAAATTGAATTCTTTATTGATCTTGAACCTGGTACAAAGCCCATTTCTAAAACCCCATATCGAATGGCTCCTATTGAACTTCAGGAGTTAAAGGTCCAACTACAAGAGTTGTTGGACATCGGTTTCATTCGTCCTAGTACATCTCCTTGGGGTGCTCCTGTTTTATTTGTAAAGAAGAAAGACGGGAGTATGCGACTTTGTATTAATTACCGGGAATTAAACCATGTCACTATTAAGAATAGGTATCCGCTACCTCGTATTGATGACCTGTTTGACCAGTTACAAGGAGCACAATTCTTTTCAAAGATCGATCTTCGTTCTGGATATCATCAGCTGAAGGTTAAAACTGAGGATATTCCAAAGACTGCCTTCAGAACTCGGTACGGACATTATGAGTTCCTAGTCATGTCTTTTGGATTGACTAATGCTCCTGCGGCTTTCATGGATATGATGAACCGAGTATTCAAGGATTATTTGGATCAGTTCGTTGTTGTCTTTATTGATGACATCCTCATATATTCCAAAAGCCGTGAAGATCATGAGCATCATTTGAAGCTGGTACTCCAAAGGCTGCGTGAAAATAAGTTATATGCTAAGTTGAAGAAATGCGAGTTCTGGCTAGAGGAAGTAGCTTTCCTAGGGCACGTGGTGTCAAAACATGGAGTATCTGTTGACCCGGCGAAGATTGAAGCAATACAAAGTTGGGAGCAACCAAAGACGGTGACCGAAGTACGTAGCTTTCTGGCTTAGCTGGTTATTATCGGAGATTCGTGGAAGGGTTTTCTCGAATCGCTACCCCGTTAACTCAGCTGACTCGGAAAGATATCAAATTCGTATGGAGCGAGGAATGCGAGAAGAGTTTTCAAGAACTTAAGAGGAGACTCATTTCGGCACCTGTTCTGACAATACCATCTGGTTCGAATGGATTTGTTATCTACAGTGATGCTTCAGGCAAAGGGTTAGGATGTGTTCTCATGCAACATGGGAAAGTCATAGCCTATGCCTCGCGACAACTCAAAGAATATGAGAGAAATTATCCTACTCATGATTTGGAGTTGGCAGCAGTAGTTTTCGCGTTGAAGATCTGGAGACACTACCTGTATGGGGAGAAAGTGGAGATCTATACAGATCATAAAAGCCTCAAATATTTCTTC
The DNA here is from genome assembly GCA_016801055.1 of Panax notoginseng. Classification (NCBI taxonomy): domain Eukaryota; kingdom Viridiplantae; phylum Streptophyta; class Magnoliopsida; order Apiales; family Araliaceae; genus Panax; species Panax notoginseng. Next base: position 6,358,107 of record CM029019.1, read on the forward strand.
ACCCAAAAGGAACTCAACATGCGGCAGCGACGTTGGCTCGAGCTGTTGAAAGATTACAATCATACCATCCAATATCATCCTGAAAAAGCAAACGTAGTAGCTGACGCATTGAGTAGAAGATCATATGCTGGTACGAGTGCAATGTTGTTAACACAAAGGCCCATTTTGTATGACTTGCAAAGGATGGAGATAGAGATGAAGGCTCCAAGTACCCACATGATGATATCAAATATATGAGTAGAACCGACTTTAATCGATAAAGTTAAAGCTGCTCAAGCTACTGACATAGAGCTGATGCGTATGAAGAAGAAAGTACAAGAAGGTTCTATTCCAGAAGCAAGAATCGATGAAGAAGGAATACTTAGAGTCCACTCCAGACTCTGTGTTCCTAACAATTCTGATTTGAAGTACAATATCATGATGGAAGCACACAATACACCATTTGCAATCCATCCTGGAAGTACCAAAATGTATCGTGATCTTCGACATACATTTTGGTGGAATAATATGAAGAGAGAGATTGCAAAGTTTATCTCGAGGTGTTTAACTTGTCAACGTGTAAAGGCAGAACATCAAGTGCCAAAGGGACCATTGCAACCACTTGAGATTCTGAAATGGAAGTGGGAACACATTACCATGGATTTCGTTACGGGTCTTCCCACGGTTTCTCAAGGCATAAATGTTATTTTGGTTATTGTTGATAGATTAACCAAGTCTGCTCATTTCTTGCCGATACGGGAGACTTATTCCCTTGAACGTCTTGCTCGTATATACGTAGATGAGATTGTGAGACTGCATGGCATGCCAGTATCCATAGTTTCGGATCGTGACACAAGATTCACTTCAAGATTTTGGGTTAGCTTGCAAAAAGCTATGGGCACAGATTTACGATTTAGTTCGGCATACCATCCTCAAACGGACGGACAATCAGAGAGGACTATTCAAACTCTTGAAGATCTATTAAGACTTTGTGTCCTAGATTTCAAAGGGAGTTGGGATAAATACCTACCATTGGTGGAATTCTCTTACAATAACAGTTATCAGGCAAGTATAGGTGTGGTCCCATTTGAAGCATTATATGGACGAAAGTGTCACTCTCCAGTATGCTGGGACGAGGTGGGTGAAGCAACATTGTTGGGACCAGAGTTGGTACGCATGACTACAGAGAAGATCCAAACGATTCGACAACGTATACAAACGGCACAGGATCGACAAAAGAGTTATGCGGATCTTCATCGGAAGGATGTGGAATTTGACATTGGGGATCATGTATTGTTGCGTGTGGCTCCATGGAAAGGAGTTACAAGATTTGGGAAGAGAGGAAAGCTCAATCCACGATTTATTGGTCCATTTCAGATTCTTGATCGAGTAGGAAATGTGGCCTATAGACTCGCGTTACCTCCAATTATGTCTCGTGTTCATAATGTTTTTCATATATCTGTGTTGCGTAAATATGTGAAAGACCCAGACCACGTTATTGAGTTAGAACCGGACGAGATAGCTGAAGACTTAACGTACGAAGAGGTACCTGTCAAGATCTTGGATAGAAAGGAGCATGTCCTACGCACGAAGGTCATACCACAAGTTAAAGTTTTGTGGAGAAACCATGCTATTGAGGAAATGACCTGGGAGTTGGAAACGGAAATGAAAGCGAGGTATCCTCATCTTTTCGAAACACCAGGTACGTACGTCAATTTCGAGGACGAAATTTCATAAGGAGGGGAGGTTGTAAGACCCCAAATTATTAATAAATGAAATTTAAATTCCCTCTATTTATTATTTTGAAATAGTAAGTGTTAAATTGATTAATGAGGTTAGTTATGGGTAAAATGCGCAAATATTTCAAATAAGCAGGTGGTTATAAAATATTCATTGTTGTCGGGGAATATTCGTTTGGTCGTGGAATATTCTTCCTGTCGGGGAATATTCGTACGACGGCGCAGTCTTTTGTGGTCCCCATAACGGAAAGCGATTGGATGAAGAAAACGACAAGTATATGTTGTTTATTAATAACGGCGTAGTTGTTACCGTTAATACCGTTGGAATACCCGGTGGTTAAAAAGCAGTAATACGCGTTGTTACACAGTAGCACACTGTATTGCACCAATTATTGATTCTTACGTAAGAAGTGTGAAACCCCAGATGTTATGAATAAATATTTAATTTTTTCTCGAAATAATTTTTTTATATATTATGGTGTGGATTTGATATAATATTTATGGGTAGTATTTATAAATTTTGTAAAGTATGCAAGTTGTCATATTATATTCGATTGGTCGGGGAATATTCTTTTTTTCGGGGAATATCCGTACGACAGTACAATCATTGGTGGACCCCACAACGGAATTATTATCGGATTGAGAAAACGATAAAAATACTTTATGAAAATAACGGCGGAAGTTTTACCGTTGATACTGTTGAACTACTCGGTAGTAAAAGTACAGTAATACGCGTTGTCGCATAGTAGCACACGGTATTGATTATTGATATTTATGTGAGAAGTCGCTCAGTTTGATTCAATTATTGTTGATTAATAATATGAATTATTTAGCGATAATGACGTTTTGTTTTATTCGTATTATTAACGTAATAAAACAGAAACATCTTTTTATATAAAACAGAATACTTTATTAAAGTTATTCTATAAATAGAATATATTATATTTTATTATGCATAGTGTTTCATAGTGTTTTGCATAGTGTTTGCATAGTAAAAATCTTTTTATATAAATAGAATATATTATATTTTATTTAAAAGATTTTTCTTTAAATATGGACCGTCAGATTAAAGTAAATCAATCTGGACCGTTCATGGATTATGTGACAACCCCAAAATAGGTTCATTCCACCCAACCCATTCTGAGTCGTCAAATACATGGTACAGAAAACAACTACAACTTTATTACAACAATTGTCGTGCAAAATACAACAACACATATGCTGTGAGTTTGGATACAAATATATACCAAATGTGACTCATGTTCCAACCGTGGACATCACCTCACAATAACACCTTACATAAAGGTATAGTCAAAAACTGTTTTAGAAATTAGAATCTTTGGGAAGTGCTCAAGGAAACCTTCGTACATGGGAGGCCACGCGTCTAGGTTATGATAGATATCATATGGCCACAGAATTATCCTTGGTTGACCCAATAGACCCCAAAGAAAAACGAGAAGATTACTATCATATTCTTCCCAATGGTGAGTCTTCTCTTGACTTATCATTATCTCCACTGTCTCTAATTGAGAATTATACTTTAAACAAACACCAAGATTATATAGGTAGTGTCCATAGATATACTCAGCAAGTGGATGAGCACAACCCTGTCTTATGATGACACGAGGTTGTATGTCATTAGACATCTTGTATGATAGTGACAAAACACCCTTCCAACGTTGGGTTCGCCTCACCCTATTTTCTTCACCAAATATAACTACTAAATGATGACCACCGTTCTATTCCCTTGTTACCCCCGCTCGACCCAGCTACACTCTTATTACCTGAAAGGAATTGTGAAGCAAAAGGGTGAGCACAACTAGCTCAGTAAAGAATATCATGACTAAAGATAAATAAATTATCAATAGCCTTCATCAATAATAAATCAGAGATTTAGAACATATGGTAAATGATAAAAATTTCAACCATAGTTGCAGCGGAACAGCAATCCATTAGAAGAGTCAAATAGACTATAAAGTCTATTATCTTCTCCATGTTAAAAATCCACCAACAATGTTTTATCCATGTAACATCACTCAACAGTTCCTTTCCACAATCATATGAATAACTCATAATCATAATTGTGACTATAAATTTTTCTTCGCACCCAGGACGAAGAATATTTTCATCACCTGTCTTTACCTGAAACATCAAAGATCATGGTTATACCAAATCACAGTTCCTGTTTATAATCATACTAACAAATCCATCTTTGCACTACGGGCCAAAGATATTCATCAACAAACCATCTTTGCACTACGGGCCAAAGATATTCAACAACAGTTCATCTTTGCACTACAGGCCAAAGATATTCATCAACAAACCATCTTTGCACTACGGGCCAAAGATATTCAACAACAATTCATCTTTGCACTACAGGCCAAAGATATTCATCAACAGGCCATCTTTGCACTACATGCCAAAGATATTCATCAACAATTCATATTTGCACTACAGGCCAAATATATTCATATCTCAAAGAAATATATAATCATTTCAGAATTTATAACAATAATTATAACCATGTTGATCAATTCACCTTTGCACTTAAGCTTAAGATATTCAATTATAAATTCAATGGTCATGATCATACCAGTCACAATTCAACTTTGCACTACAGGCCAAAGAGAACCCTAGTCATGATCATACCAATAATCTACCCATCTTTACACTCCAGTGAAAGAGAAATTCAACATCAGGGTTATAAAAATGTTATATATGATAATAAAATCAATATAATCAACATATAGATTTAATCTCAAGAGTAATATTCATAAATCAACTATAATTTGGTTAGTAAAAGAAACCAATTTTGTCGTGAATAGTAACTCGTGAATAGTAACTCATGAATAGTAACTTGTGAATAGTAACACCGACTCAAAAAGGTAGAAATTCCACAATAAAATTCATACCAATATTTCGGTATAATGATATTGAAAGAATAACATTTCTTAAGCTTATAAACAATTTATTTAAATTGTTTACACTTTACTAATTAATGCATTTAATCATCATAAAATGCCAAACTCATAAGATTTCATCATCAATAACCAAAACCCTCATCAAAAATCTGCATATACCTCATATAGGATTCTCAAGCCATAAAATCCTATTTTTCAATTTTCTTACTTCACAAAACATATTTAATTCATTTACTCATAACTAGACCATTTTCATGAAAAATACCAAATCAGTTCCAAAAATATTTCTTTTCTGGGATTTAGCATAATATAGTCCCATAGTGAACATATATTTTTCTCAGAATTTTTAAAAGTCATTTACTATTTTTCATATGGCCAAAATAGCCAAATATTTAGACATTTATCAAAAATTGTACTTTTGTCTAAAAATTCTGAAATTTACAGAGTATACTTCTATCATATACATGTACTCCCAATAAAAATTTCATCAATTTTGGAGTTAACCACAAGGAATTATAAGCGTTACTTTTAAAATAGTCTTTTCTCATAAAATTCATAACTCTCAATCTATACATCCAAAAATCACCATTTTTGGACACAATCAAGAAAACTCATCAAAATATCATTTCAAATTTTTCCAGAATTTTTGAAGTTCAGAAAAATTACGAAACTGAAAATCATAACAACCCTTAAAATCCCTTACTATCCCTTACTATCCCTTACAATCCCTTACCTCAAAAGAGCAGTACTTCTGACTGGATATCGGATATGATGCTGAAGAAAACTTGCACTGATGAATAGCAACTCACCAAGTATCTAAAAACTCACAAAATATGCTTCATAATATAGAGAGAGAAAGAGAGAAAGCTTATGTTTCTGGTGTGATTTTCAATTCTAACTTAGCCCTCTATTTATAGGAAAATTTTGGTAGGTTTGACCTGCAACCTGATGGCTTTACCTGCTACTATTCCCACCCACCACATTTGAAATATAATTCAGCACATTTCTTCACCAACCACAAGTGGGGCCCACCAATTCTAGAATTTTCCACCAAAATGATTAACTCCGAAAATTCAACAATTTCTGAACCAGTCATCTCGTAAAATTCATAATAAATCATACGTTCATTTTTAACGGTTCAAAATTTGTGGGCATATACTCAACTTATATATGTATAACATATCCAAAAATTACCACGATCCAACGGTCGGATTAAAAATTATAACCCCCGCAAAATATCTCAAAAACCCTGATTTTTAATACCTCCATTCCGACAAAAATACGGATAAAAATCTCAACATTAACTCCTTCATTTTTAACCACAAAAATATATCCCTCATTTATATCCACATAAAATAAATATTTCCTTATCATATGAATCAATAATTAATTATTCACAAATAATATTACAGAATCACATTTATGACAACCAGGCCGTTCCCAGGAAAGAGGGGGCTTTCCAATAAGGATTTCTCCTTACTGGCGCGCAATTAGATGACCAAACCTCTCCTTAGACAGAACTTTCTAGACATTGCCAATAATGCTATCTAATAATATTATTCAAATAATATGAATTATTGATCTGATAATAGAAAATACTGTGCAGCAACAATTATTGAACAACAATAATATAAAATTTCAACGTAGCAATTATTGAATCAATAAAATAAAATATTGAACAGTAATTACTGTAACAATTATTGAGTAGTGCCTTCTTACGTAAGAATCAATAATTTCAAAAATACTATGCAATACCGTGTGCTACTGTGCAATAACGCGTATTACTGTATTTTAACCACCGGGTATTCCAACAGTGTTAACGGTAACAACTACGCCGTTATTTGTAAAAACTCAAATTTGTCGTTTTCTTCACCCGACAGTTATTCGTTATGGGGCCCACAAATAGCTGCGCCGTCGTACGAATATTCCCCGACAGAAAGAATATTCCACGACCAAACGAATATTCCCCGACAACAATGATTATTTTATAACCACTTGCTTATTTTGAAAAAAATATTCATATTTCACCCATAACTTTAAACTTTTATCAATTTAACCATTTACTGAATAGTAATTATAAGAAAAATTGAATACTTTTATTTCATAAAATTCGGGGTCTTACAATCTCCCCTCCTTATGAAATTTCGTCCCCGAAATTTACGTACCTGGTATTTCAAAGAGTTGAGAATACCTTCCTTTCATTTCAGATTCCATCTTCTCTGTCATCATAATTTCTCCATTGCTCATCTCCTGTATTTCAAATATCATTCTAGAATACAGCTTCAAAACAAGGGTTAATTTAACAAATTAACATATCACATAATATCCCGATATTATGACTGACCAACAAATAAGCTTAGGTAGGACACACTAGCGAAGGATTTACTCATCTCTCCCCTCCTAGTTGTATTTCCCGATCTCCGCCAGAGATCATATCCCAAGCTCTGATACCACCTGTGACAACCCCAAAATAGGTCCATTCCACCCAACCCATTCTGAGTCGTCAAATACATGGTACAGAAAACAACTACAACTTTATTACAACAATTGTCGTGCAAAATACAACAACACATATGCTGTGAGTTTGGATACAAATATATACCAAATGTGACTCATGTTCCAACCGTGGACATCACCTCACAATAACACCTTACATAAAGGTATAGTCAAAAACTGTTTTAGAAATTAGAATCTTTGGGAAGTGCTCAAGGAAACCTTCGTACATGGGAGGCCACGCGTCTAGGTTATGATAGATATCATATGGCCACAGAATTATCCTTGGTTGACCCAATAGACCCCAAAGAAAAACGAGAAGATTACTATCATATTCTTCCCAATGGTGAGTCTTCTCTTGACTTATCATTATCTCCACTGTCTCTAATTGAGAATTATACTTCAAACAAACACCAAGATTATATAGGTAGTGTCCATAGATATACTCAGCAAGTGGATGAGCACAACCCTGTCTTATGATGACACGAGGTTGTATGTCATTAGACATCTTGTATGATAGTGACAAAACACCCTTCCAACGTTGGGTTCGCCTCACCCTATTTTCTTCACCAAATATAACTACTAAATGATGACCACCGTTCTATTCCCTTGTTACCCCCGCTCGACCCAGCTACACTCTTATTACCTGAAAGGAATTGTGAAGCAAAAGGGTGAGCACAACTAGCTCAGTAAAGAATATCATGACTAAAGATAATTAAATTATCAATAGCCTTCATCAATAATAAATCAGAGATTTAGAACATATGGTAAATGATAAAAATTTCAACCATAGTTGCAGCGGAACGAGCAATCCATTAGAAGAGTCAAATAGACTATAAAGTCTATTATCTTCTCCATGTTAAAAATCCACCAACAATGTTTTATCCATGTAACATCACTCAACAGTTCCTTTCCACAATCATATGAATAACTCATAATCATAATTGTGACTATAAATTTTTCTTCGCACCCAGGACGAAGAATATTTTCATCACCTGTCTTTACCTGAAACATCAAAGATCATGGTTATACCAAATCACAGTTCCTGTTTATAATCATACTAACAAATCCATCTTTGCACTACGGGCCAAAGATATTCATCAACAAACCATCTTTGCACTACGGGCCAAAGATATTCAACAACAGTTCATCTTTGCACTACAGGCCAAAGATATTCATCAACAAACCATCTTTGCACTACGGGCCAAAGATATTCATCAACAATTCATCTTTGCACTACAGGCCAAAGATATTCATCAACAGGCCATCTTTGCACTACATGCCAAAGATATTCATCAACAATTCATATTTGCACTACAGGCCAAATATATTCATATCTCAAAGAAATATATAATCATTTCAGAATTTAAAACAATAATTATAACCATGTTGATCAATTCACCTTTGCACTTAAGCTTAAGATATTCAATTATAAATTCAATGGTCATGATCATACCAGTCACAATTCAACTTTGCACTACAGGCCAAAGAGAACCCTAGTCATGATCATACCAATAATCTACCCATCTTTACACTCCAGTGAAAGAGAATTTCAACATCAGGGTTATAAAAATGTTATATATGATAATAAAATCAATATAATCAACATATAGATTTAATCTCAAGAGTAATATTCATAAATCAACTATAATTTGGTTAGTAAAAGAAACCAATTTTGTCGTGAATAGTAACTCGTGAATAGTAACTCATGAATAGTAACTCGTGAATAGTAACACCGACTCAAAAAGGTAGAAATTCCACAATAAAATTCATACCAATATTTCGGTATAATGATATTGAAAGAATAACATTTCTTAAGCTTATAAACAATTTATTTAAATTGTTTACACTTTACTAATTAATGCATTTAATCATCTAAAATGCCAACTCTTAAGATTTCATCATCAATAACCAAAACCCTCATCAAAAATCTGCATATACCTCATATAGGATTCTCAAGCCATAAAATCCTATTTTCAATTTTCTTACTTCACAAAACATATTTAATTCATTTACTCATAACTAGACCATTTTCATGAAAAATACCAAATCAGTTCCAAAAATATTTCTTTTCTGGGATTTAGCATAATATAGTCCCATAGTGAACATATATTTTTCTCAGAATTTTTAAAAGTCATTTACTATTTTTCATATGGCCAAAATAGCCGAATATTTAGACATTTATCAAAAATTGTACTTTTGTCTAAAAATTCTGAAATTTACAGAGTATACTTCTATCATATACATGTACTCCCAATAAAAATTTCATCAATTTTGGAGTTAACCACAAGGAATTATAAGCGTTACTTTTAAAATAGTCTTTTCTCATAAAATTCATAACTCTCAATCTATACATCCAAAAATCACCATTTTTGGACACAATCAAGAAAACTCATCAAATTATCATTTCAAATTTTTCCAGAATTTTTGAAGTTCAGAAAAATTACGAAACTGAAAATCATAACAACCCTTAAAATCTCTTACTATCCCTTACTATCCCTTACAACCCCTTACCTCAAAAGAGCAGTACTTCTGACTGGATATCGGATATGATGCTGAAGAAAACTTGCACTGATGAATAGCAACTCACCAAGTATCTAAAAACTCACAAAATATGCTTCATAATATAGAGAGAGAAAGAGAGAAAGCTTATGTTTCTGGTGTGATTTTCAATTCTAACTTAGCCCTCTATTTATAGGAAAATTTTGGTAGGTTTGACCTGCAACCTGATGGCTTTACCTGCTACTATTCCCACCCACCACATTTGAAATATAATTCAGCACATTTCTTCACCAACCACAAGTGGGGCCCACCAATTCTAGAATTTTCCACCAAAATGATAAACTCCGAAAATTCAACAATTTCTGAACCAGTCATCTCGTAAAATTCATAATAAATCATACGTTCATTTTTAACGGTTCAAAATTTGTGGGCATATACTCAACTTATATATGTATAACATATCCAAAAATTACCACGATCCAACGGTCGGATTAAAAATTATAACCCCCGCAAAATATCTCAAAAACCCTGATTTTTAATACCTCCATTCCGACAAAAATACGGATAAAAATCTCAACATTAACTCCTTCATTTTTTAACCACAAAAATATATCCCTCATTTATATCCACATAAAATAAATATTTCCTTATCATATGAATCAATAATTAATTATTCACAAATAATATTACAGAATCACATTTATGACAACCAGGCCGTTCCCAGGAAAGAGGGGGCTTTCCAATAAGGATTTCTCCTTACTAGCGCGCAATTAGATGACCAAACCTCTCCTTAGACAGAACTTTCTAGACATTGCCAATAATGCTATCTAATAATATTATTCAAATAATATGAATTATTGATCTGATAATAGAAAATACTGTGCAGCAACAATTATTGAACAACAATAATATAAAATTTCAACGTAGCAATTATTGAATCAATAAAATAAAATATTGAACAGTAATTACTGTAACAATTATTGAGTAGTGCCTTCTTACGTAAGAATCAATAATTTCAAAAATACTATGCAATACCGTGTGCTACTGTGCAATAACGCGTATTACTATATTTTAACCACCGGGTATTCCAACAGTGTTAACGGTAACAACTACGCCGTTATTTGTAAAAACTTAAATTTGTCGTTTTCTTCATCCGACAGTTATTCGTTATGGGGCCCACAAATAGCTGCGCCGTCGTACGAATATTCCCCGACAGAAAGAATATTCCACGACCAAACGAATATTCCCCGACAACAATGATTATTTTATAACCACTTGCTTATTTTGAAAAAAATATTCACATTTCACCCATAACTTTAAACTTTTATCAATTTAACCATTTACTGAATAGTAATTATAAGAAAAATTGAATACTTTTATTTCATAAAATTCGGGGTCTTACAGATTAGTTACTATGCATTCCATTTTCCTATAAATAGAAGCTCATTCCTTCATTATTTTCTTACGAATTCACTGAACTCTAGAGAGAGAAACTATTGAGAGAAACTATAGAGTGAGAGAGAAGAAGAGTGTTCTGCTACTTAACTACTTCCTTATTTCAGCTCTTCTTTAAAACGGTAAGGGGTGTTATTCTTTCTTATTCATGAAGAGAACTGTTGTTATTCTATTTCTTATTATTCTGTTGGAATAACCTGTATTCGCGGTCTACCCTATACTTGGTGACATTCTTCTATTATTCTGTTGGAACATCCTGTCTGTGTATTTTACACCGGACCTGGTTCTGTTTTTATTATTATTCTGTTGGAACATCCTGTCTGTGTGTTTTACACCGGACCTGGTTCCGTTTTTATTATTATTCTGTTGGAACATCCTGTCTGTGTGTTTTACACCGGACCTGGTTCCGTCTTGTTATTATTCTGTTGGAATATCATGTCTGTGTGTTTTACACCGGACCTGGTTCTATTATTTATTATTCTGTTGGAATATCCTGTCTGTGCGTTTTACGCCGGACCTGATTCCATTATTTATTATTCTGTTGGAATAACCTGTATGTGCGGTCTATCGCATGCATGGTGATTTCTTTTGTTATTCCATTCTTTATTATACTCAGTTGGTTAAGTTTTGACTTCTATACTCCATAAAATTTGTAGAATATCCTTGATATTTGCGCTTCATCTAGTATCTATTCATGAAAATATTCTCCTGATCATTCTTGAATTTTACTCCACAAAGCTGTATCATGTTGACAATTTGGACGTTGTTAATTCCTGGATACATTAATTCTTGAACTTGTTTTATTGAATTCTTATATCATTGTCATCATCCTCATGTTTATAAAATGTTGAAAGTCATCTGTGGCCTGTAGTGCATAGATGGACTTGGTATGATTATGACCAGGGATCATTCGGTATAATCATGGCCGTAATGTTACAAATGATGTGGTAAAAGTCCTCATTGGCCCGTAATGCATTGATGGACAGTTGTTGGCATGATCATGACCATTAATGAATACACGAATATCCTTGGCCGTAGTGCAGGGGTGATTCGATGATGTGGATTATTTTATTAAGCTGAGTCTCAGCGATCACAGTGTTGAAAAACTTTTTAAATCATAAAAGATAGTAGAGTTTATTTTCTACTTGACTCTTTTAATGGATTGCTTGTTCCGCTGCAGTTAAACTTGATGTCTATTATATTTTATCAGTTTAACATTGTTGAAGGCTAATGATAATTTATTCTGCATTATCTTAGTCATAATATTTCTTACTGGGCTAGTTGAGCTCACCCTTTCTTTCACTGTTCTCTTCAGGAAATGAGAACGTAGCTGGGGCAAGTCGGGGAACGGAGTGATGGTTCGAAGGATAGTATTAGTTAGTAGTCCTCACTATTCTATGTAATAGTGTGTTAATAAATGTAATGAGGACTCCTTTGAGTATGAATACTCTCTAGAAGATAATATTTGTATTCAAACTCACAGTTTATATTTTGTCGTATTGTACACGACAGTTGTATTATTAAGTTGTATTTGTATTCTGTACTATGTATCTGACGACCCAAGATGGGTGATGTATACCTAATTTTGGGGGCATCACAGTTGGTATCAGAGCTTAGGGATATGATCCCTGGCTAAGATGTGAGAATAGAACTAGGAGGGGAGAGACGGGGAATTCCTTCGCTAGTATGACCTACCTAAGTTTATTTGTATGGTATTTAATTGGTCGGTCATAGTATAAGGATAATATATGACATATCAATTAACTTTTATTTTGTGGCAGTATCTGAAAATGGCATCTGAGAATGTTGAGAATAGCAATGGAGCACAGACGACTATTGATTCACCACATATCAATAATCAGGATAATGTGCATCAGGAAGGCGTCAATCCTCATGCAAACAACAACACTGACCAAATGATGAATGATCAAATGTTCAGAGGCTTTTTGCAATTCATGCAATAACAGGTGAAAGCGGTTCCTGTCCACAACATAGGTGGAAATACTGGAAACTCTCAGGCGGTCACCGCTAAACAGTTTAAGGAGCTGGGACCACCGGAGTTTAAGGGAGAACCCAAACCACTTGTAGCTGAAACATGGATAAAGCAGATCACCAAGATATTTGATGTCTTGGGTTGCTCCGAGGAGCAAAAGGTTCCCTTTGCCGCCTTTATGTTGCGAGGAGAGGCAGATTACTGGTGGGAATCGATAAAGCGTACTCAACCTGCCGCACTGAAGATGTCCTGGGAGAAGTTCTAAGAGCTGTTTAACGACAAATACTTTCCTGAGAGTATTCGTCACATGAAGGAGGTGGAGTTCATCAAATTAGAGCAGAATAATATGACCGTGTCGCAGTACGAGGCAAAATTTGCGGAGTTATCCCGGTTTACGTCCCACCTGGTGGATAATGAAGAAAGAATGACGCGGATGTTTTTAAGAGGTTTGAAGCCGGAGATACGTCAACACCTTATTTCTCATAAACTGTGTCTGTATTCAGATATTGTAAATAGGGCTCAATTAGTAGAACGCGATAACGAGTCAACGCAACCAAAAGAGAGCAACCGGAAAAATGATAATACTGGTGATAACAGTCATCAAAGCGGTGACAATAAGTATGGAGGGAATCAACATGCCAGAAATGGTAATCACTTCAATGGTAATCATGGTCAAAACAATAAGAATGGACATTTCAAGAAGAGGAAATTCAACAATGATGGAAAGACGTCAGCACCAGCACCCGTTGTTAAGGAAGGAGAACGACCACCTATCATATGCTTCAAATGCGGAAGGGAGGGACACATAAGTCCAAACTGCGCGATGTCATCCAAAGCATGCTATAATTGTGGAAAAGTAGGTCACTTAGCTCGATTTTGTCGTTCACCGAAGACAAGTTCAGATAGGATGGAGGCACCAAAGACCGTCCCAGAAAAGCCAAAGCCAGTAGTTTAAGAGATCATTTTTTTTTCGTGACGAGGAACCTGAATAAAATTATCACGGGTATGTTAGTCATAAACTCTTGCGAAGTCTATACCGTGTTAGATACCGGTTCTACTCACTCTTTTATTTCACCTAGTTGTGTTCATTGTTTGAACTTAACTCCAGAGAAGTTAGACTTTGATTTATCTGTTGAAATTCCGTTGGGAGAAACCTTTGTTACCTCCACTATTTATAAATTTTGTTCAAATCAACACTTTCACGTTACCTGTTGATCTTATCTATTTGAAAATACTTGCCTTGATGTGATTTTTGGAAACGATTGGTTAACTGCTCATCATGCTTTTCGTAAGGTTGTTAGCTTTCATACTCCTAACCACCCTGTTATGCGGATTCAAACTAACCAAACCACTAAAGTCAATCATTATCATATCAAGCCATAAATAAAGAGCCCCGATCCTTTCGCTGATGACTTCCTTGTGTGGAATGCACCGAAGCCAGACTTTCTGTAGGCGACGTCGTGAATGACGATGACAAGTTGATAGGTATCAATGTGACGTGCAATCCAAGTCTTGGATGAGGGTCACAGTTTTGAACGATATTTCTATTGTCAATAAATTTCCTGACGTATTCTTGAAGACTTCTTAGCCTACCCCAGAGCGTAAAATTGAATTTTGTATTGACCCCAGTACAAAACTCATTTCTTAAACCCTCAAATATTTCTTCAACTAAAACGAGCGTATTATGCGCCAAAGACGTTGGCTCGAGCTATTGAAGATTACGATCGTACCATTCAATAATATCGTGGAAAAGTGAACGTGGTAGCTGACACGTTGTGTAGAAGATCGTATATGGTTACAAGTGCGAATATACGAACCCACGTGAAGATAACGAATATACGATTAAAATCGACTTTAATCGATAAAGTTAAAGCCGCTCAAGCTACATACTCAGAGCTGATAAATGTGAAGAAAAAGGTTCTAGAGGGCGTTATTCTAGAAGCAAGAATCGACGAAGAGAGAAAATCTCAACTCTCGATTTAATTGGTCCATTTGAAATCCTCGATGAAGTAGGAACTGTGGCCTATAGACCCGTTTTACCGCCAAGTATGTTGCGTGTTCAGAACATTTTTTTTACATATCGATGTTACGTAAATATGTGGACGACCCGAACCACATTATTAATTTAGAACCGGACGAGATAGCGAAATAATTAACGTATGAGGAGATACGTGTTAACATCTTGGATAAGAAGGATCATATTCGATACTTAAAGGTTATACCTCAAGAGTTAGAATTTGAAGTGAAGTCAAGGTATCCTCACATGTTCGGCATACCAAGTACGTACGTAAATTTCGAGGGCGAAATTCCATAAGGAGGGGAGATTGTGAGACCCCAGATTTTATGAATAAATATTTAATTTTTTCTCAAAATAATTTTTTTATATATTATGGTGTGGATTTGATATAATAGTTATGGGTAGTATTTATAAATTTTGTAAAGTATGCAAGTTGTCATATTATATTCGATTGGTCGGGGAATATTCTTTTTGTCGGGGAATATCCGTACGACGGTACAATCATTGGTGGACCCCACAACGGAATTATTATCGGATTGAGAAAACGACAAAAATACTTTTATGAAAATAACGGCGGAAGTTTTACCGTTGATACTGTTGAACTACTCGGTAGTAAAAGTACAATAATACGCGTTGTCGTATAGTAGCACACGGTATTGATTATTGATATTTATGTGAGAAGTCGCTCAGTTTGATTCAATTATTGTTGATTAATAATATGAATTATTTAACGATAATGACGTTTTGTTTTATTCGTATTATTAACGTAATAAAACAGAAACATCTTTTTTTATATAAACAGAATACTTTATTAAAGTTATTCTATAAATTTATATTATATTTTATTTATATGTGTTGCATAGTGTTTTGCATAGTGTTTGCATATAAAAATCTTTTTATATAAATAGAATATATTATATTTTATTTAAAAGATTTTTCTTTAAATATGGACCGTCAGATTAAAGTAAATCAATCTGGACCGTTCATGGATTAGTTACTATGCATTCCATTTTCCTATAAATAGAAGCTCATTCCTTCATTATTTTCTTACGAATTCACTGAACTCTAGAGAGAGAAACTATAGAGAGAAACTATAGAGAGAGAGAGAAGAAGAGTGTTCTGCTACTTAACTACTTCCTTATTTCAGCTCTTCTTTAAAACGGTAAGGGGTGTTATTCTTTCTTATTCATGAAGAGAACTGTTGTTATTCCATTTCTTATTATTCTGTTGGAATAACCTGTATACGCGGTCTACCATATACTTGGTGACATTCTTCTATTATTCTGTTGGAACATCCTGTCTGTGTGTTTTACACCGGACCTGGTTCTGTTTTTATTATTATTCTGTTGGAACATCCTGTCTGTGTGTTTTACACCGGACCTGGTTCTGTTTTTATTATTATTCTGTTGGAACATCCTGTCTGTGTGTTTTACACCGGACCTGGTTCCGTCTTGTTATTATTCTGTTGGAATATCATGTCTGTGTGTTTACACCGGACCTGGTTCCATTATTTATTATTCTGTTGGAATATCCTGTCTGTGCGTTTACGCCGGACCTGGTTCTATTATTTTTTATTCTGTTGGAATAACCTGTCTGTGCGGTCTATCGCATGCATGGTGATTTCTTTTGTTATTCCATTCTTTATTATACTCAGTTGGTTAAGTTTTGACTTCTATACTCCATGAAATTTGTGGAATATCCTTGATAATTGCGTTTCATCCAGTATCTTTTCATGAAAATATTCTTCTAAGTATTCTTGAATTTTACTCCACAAAGCAGTATCATGTTGACAATTTGGACGTTGTTAATTCTTGGATAAATTAATTCTTGAACTTGTTTTATTGAATTCTTATATCATTGTCATCATCCTCATGTTTATAAAATGTTGAAAGTCATCTGTGGCCTGTAGTGCATAGATGGACTTGGTATGATTATGACCAGGGATTATTCGGTATAATCATGACCGTAATGTTACAAATGATGTGGTAAAAGTCCTCATTGGCCCGTAGTGCATTGATGGACAGTTGTTGGCATGATCATGACCATTAATGAATATACGAATATCCTTGGCCGTAGTGCAGGGGTGATTCGATGATGTGAATTATTTTATTAAGCTGAGTCTCAGCGATCACAGTGTTGGAAAATCTTTTAAATCATAAAAGATAGTAGAGTTTATTTTCTACTTGACTCTTTTAATGGATTGCTTGTTCCGCTGCAGTTAAACTTGATGTCTATTATATTTTATCAGTTTAACATTGTTGAAGGCTAATGATAATTTATTCTGCATTATCTTAGTCATGATATTTCTTACTGGGCTAGTTGAGCTCACCCTTTCTTTCACTGTTCTCTTCAGGAAATGAGAACGTAGCTGGGGCAAGTCGGGAACGGAGTGATGGTTCGAAGGATAGTATTAGTTAGTAGTCCTCACTATTCTATGTAATAGTGTGTTAATAAATGTAATGAGGACTCCTTTGAGTATGAATACTCTCTAGAAAGATAATATTTGTATTCAAACTCACAGTTTATATTTTGTCGTATTGTACACGACAGTTGTATTAGTAAGTTGTATTTGTATTCTGTACTATGTATCTGACGACCCAAGATGGGTGATGTATACCTAATTTTGGGGGCGTCACAAGAAGGCACTACTCATTATGGTTACAGTAATTACTGTTCAGTATTTTATTTTATTGATTCAATAATTGTGCGTTGATATTTTATTATACTGTTGTTTCAATAATTGTCACTACACAGTATTTCCCATTATCAGATCAATAATTCATTATTATTTGAATAATATTATTAATAAACATTATTGGCAATGTCTAGAAAGTTTTGTCTAAGGAGAGGTTTGGTCATCTAATTGCGCGCCAATAAGGAGAAATCCTTATTGGAAAGCCCCCTCTTTCCTGGGGAACGGCCTGATTGTCATAAATGTGATCTGTAATATTATTGTTGTAAGACCCCAAATTATTAATAAATAAAATTTAAATTTCCTCTATTTATTATTTTGAAGTAGTAAGTGTTTAAATTGATTAATGAGGTTAGTTATGGGTAAAAGGCGAGATATTTCAAATAAGCAGGTGGTTATAAAATATTCATTATTGTCGGAGAATATTCGTTTGGTCGTAGAATATTCTTCCTGTCGGGGAATATTCGTACGACGGCGCAGTCTTTTGTGGGCCCCATAACGGAAAGCGATTGGATGAAGAAAACGACAAGTATATGTTGTTTATTAATAACGGCGTAGTTGTTACCGTTAATACTGTTGGAATACCCGGTGGTTAAAACACAGTAATATGCGTTGTTACACAGTAGCACACTGTATTGCACCAATTATTAATTCTTACGTAAGAAGGCACTACTCAATAATGGTTACAGTAATTACTGTTCAGTATTTTATTTTATTGATTCAATAATTATCACTACACTGTATTTTCCATTATCAGATCAATAATTCATATTATTTGAATAATATTATTAGATAACATTATTGGCAATGTCTAGAAAGTTCTGTCTAAGGAGAGGTTCGGTCATCTAATTGCGCGCCAGTAAGGAGAAATCCTTATTGGAAAGTCCCCTCTTTCCTGGGAACGGCCTGGTTGTCATAAATGTGATTCTGTAATATTATTTGTGAATAATTAATTATTGATTCATATGATAAGAAAATATTTATTTTTGTGGATATAAATGAGGGATATATTTTTGTGGTTAAAAATGAAGGAGTTAATGTTGAGGTTTTTATTAGTATTTTTGTCGGAATGGAGGTATTAAAAATCAGGGTTTTTGAGATATTTTACGGGGGTTATAATTTTTAATCCGACCGTTGGATCGTGGTAATTTTTGGATATGTTATACATATATAAGTTGAGTATATGTCCACAAATTTTGAACCGTTAAAAATGAACGTATGATTTATTATGAATTTTACGAGATGACTGGTTCAGAAATTGTTGAATTTTCGGAGTTAATCATTTTGGTAGAAAATTCTAGAATTGGTGGGTCCCACTCTTGGTTGGTGAAGAAATGTGCTGAGATTTTTATTCAAATGTGGTGGGTGGAATAGTAGCAGGTAAAGCCATCAGGTTGCAGGTTAAGTCTGCTTCGGCGTGCTAACATTTTCCTATAAATAGATGGCTAAGTTAGAATTGAAAATCACACCAGAAACAAGTTTTTTCTCTTTCTCTCTCTAGATTATTGAGTGTATTTTGTGAGTATTTAGATACTTTGAGAGTTTCTATTCATCAGAGCAAGTGTCTTTCAGCCTTATACCGGTATTCCGACCAGAAGTACTGTCTTTACGAGGTAAGGGATGTTATTTTATTCAAAAAATGATATTATTTCTTCAATATCATTATGCCGAAATATTGGTTGGAAATTTTTATCAAATTTGGAACTTTTCACGTCGGGTTACTATTCATGAGTTACTATTCACGAGTTACTATTCACCGAAAAATAAAATTTTCTTCTTTTCGTCCAAATATCTATTCTGGGTACTAGCTTTGATTGTATCCATATTTTGATCATTCTTGAATTCTACTTCACTATGAATAATTATAAGGTATTTTTGGACATGGATAAATCGAAATACGAATCCTTAATATTTGTTATTTTGTTTCACTGGATTCGTTTTCTTTAAGATATTTTTCATCATCCTCAGTCCTAAATGATGATATTACTGAATATCTTTGGCCCATAGTGTAAAGATGAATGATTAACTGATGAACATCTTTGGCCCGTAGTGCAAAGATGAACAGGTGTTGAGATGAACATGACCGACTGGTGATACAAATGAATATCTTTGGCCTATAGTGCAAAGATGAATATTTGATTAAAGATGGTTATTGATTGTTGTTACAGGGATAAAATATTGATGATGGACTTTTAAATCTTAGAAGATAGTAGAACTCATTCTCTACTTGACTCTTCTAATGGTTTGCTGTTTACGCTGCAGTTATTTATTTAAAACTTGTTGTCTATTGTATTCTATTAGATTTTTCTCTGTTGAAGACTAACGATAATTTGTTCTGTATTATCTTAGTCATAATGTTCTTTACTGGGCTAGTTGAGCTCACCTTTTCCTTTTTGTTCATTTTTCAGGAGGCGAGAATGTAGCGAGTACTAGTCGGGGTATGGAATGATGGTTCTAGAAGTTACTTTAGTAGTCCTCACCATTTTTGTGAAATAATGTATCAATAATTGTAATGAGGACTTATTTGAGTGTGGATATTGTCTAAATGACAATATTTGTATTTAAACTCACAGTTCTTGTGTTGTAATAATAAAGATGTAGTTGTTTCTGTACCATGAATTTTGGTGACTCAGAATGGGTGTTGTATACCTATTTTGGGGGCGTCACAGTTGGTATATAAAGATGTAGTTATTTCTGTACCATGTATTTTGGCGACTCAGAATGGGTGTTGTATACCTATTTTGGGGGCGTCACAATTGTGAATAATTAATTATTGATTCATATGATAAGGAAATATTTATTTTTGTGGATATAAATGAGGGATATATTTTTGTGGTTAAAAATGAAGGAGTTAATGTTGAGGTTTTTATCAGTATTTTTGTCGGAATGAAGGTATTAAAAATCAGGGTTTTTGAGATATTTTGTGGGGGTTATAATTTTTAATCCGACCGTTGGATCGTGGTAATTTTTAGATATGTTATACATATATAAGTTGAGTATATGTCCACAAATTTTGAACCGTTAAAAATGAACGTATGATTTATTATGAATTTTACGAGATGACTGGTTCAGAAATTGTTGAATTTTCGGAGTTAATCATTTTGGTAGAAAATTCTAGAATTGGTGGGCCCCACTCTTGGTTGGTGAAGAAATGTGCTGAGATTTTTATTCAAATGTGGTGGGTGGGAATAGTAGCAGGTAAAGCCATCAGGTTGCAGGTTAAGTCTGCTTCGGCGTGCTAACATTTTCCTATAAATAGAGGGCTAAGTTAGAATTGAAAATCACACCAGAAACAAGTTTTCTCTCTTTCTCTCTCTAGATTATTGAGTGTATTTTGTGAGTATTTAGATACTTTGAGAGTTTCTATTCATCAGAGCAAGTGTCTTTCAGCCTTATACCGGTATTCGACCAGAAGTACTGTCTTTACGAGGTAAGGGATGTTATTTTATTCAAAAATGATATTATTTCTTCAATATCATTATGCCGAAATATTGGTTAGAAATTTTTATCAAATTTAGAACTTTTCACGTCGGGGTTACTATTCATGAGTTACTATTCATGAGTTACTATTCACGAGTTACTATTCACCGAAAAATAAAATTTTCTTCTTTTCGTCCAAAATATCTATTCTGGGTACTAGCTTTGATTGTATCCATATTTTGATCATTCTTGAATTCTACTTCACTATGAATAATTATAAGGTATTTTTGGACATGGATAAATCGAAATACGAATCCTTAATATTTGTTATTTTGTTTCACTGGATTCGTTTTCTTTAAGATATTTTTCATCATCCTCAGTCCTAAATGATGATATTACTGAATATCTTTGGCCGTAGTGTAAAGATGAATGATTAACTGATGAACATCTTTGGCCCGTAGTGCAAAGATAAACAGGTGTTGAGATGAACATGACCGACTGGTGATACAAATGAATATCTTTGGCCTGTAGTGCAAAGATGAATATTTGATTAAAGATGGTTATTGATTGTTGTTACAGGGATAAAATATTGATGATGGACTTTTAAATCTTAGAAGATAGTAGAACTCATTCTCTACTTGACTCTTCTAATGGTTTGCTGTTTCCGCTGCAGTTATTGATTTAAAACTTGTTGTCTATTGTATTCTATTAGATTTTTCCCTGTTGAAGACTAACGATAATTTGTTCTGTATTATCTTAGTCATAATGTTATTTACTGGGCTAGTTGAGCTCACCCTTTTTTTTTTTGTTCCATTTTTCTCAGGAGGCGAGAATGTAGCGAGTACTAGTCGGGGTATGGAATGATGGTTCTAGAAGTTACTTTAGTAGTCCTCACCATTTTTGTGAAATAATGTATCAATAATTGTAATGAGGACTTATTTGAGTGTGGATATTGTCTAAATGACAATATTTATATTTAAACTCACAGTTCTTGTGTTGTAATAATAAAGATGTAGTTGTTTCTGTACCATGTATTTTGGCGACTCAGAATGGGTATTGTATACCTATTTTGGGGGCGTCACAGTTGGTATATAAAGATGTAGTTGTTTCTGTACCATGTATTTTGGCGACTCAGAATGGGTGTTGTATACCTATTTTGGGGGCGTCACAGTTGGTATCAGAGCTATAAGTAAAGAGCCCCAAGCCTCTCGCTGGTGACTTCCTGTTGATGGGGGATGCACCGAAACCAGACTCTCCGTAGGGGACGCCGTTCTGCGGTGGCAAGCTGATAGGTACCATTGTGAGGTGCTGTGGTTGAAGCACCATGAGAGTCACAGTTGGTATCAGAGCTTAGGGATATGATCTCTGGCGGAGATCGAGGAATAGAACTAGGAGGGGAGAGACGAGTAAATCCTTCGCTAGTGTGTCCTACCTAAGCTTATTTGTTGGTCGGTCATAATATAGGGATATTATGTGATTTGTTAATTTGTTAAATTAACCCTTGTTTTATGGCAGTATTTGAGAATGTCGACTGAGAATGTTAGCAGTGGAGTAAATGAAACCGTGGAGACACCTGTACTCACCAACGAGGAGAATGTGCAACAGGCTGGCAATGTTCCTCCTGTGAACAACACCAATGAGCAGACGATGAACGATGAGATGTTTAGAAGTTTTTTGCTATTCATGCAAAACCAGACGAAGGAGGTTCCTGTTCAAAATATAGAAAGAAACAATGGCAACGCACAGCTGGTCACAGCCAAGCAGTTCAAAGAGTTGGGACCACCAGAATTCTGGGGAAAGCCAGATCCGATTAAGGCGGAGACATGGGTCAAGCAAATTACCAAGATATTTGATGTCTTGGGATGCACGGAGGAACAGAAGGTTCCATTCGCCACCTTTATGTTCCGTGGCGAGGCAGACTACTGGTGGGAATCTGTGAAGCGTACCCATCCAGCAGCACTCAGCATGTCTTGGGAGACATTTCAAAAACTATTCAATGACAAGTACTTTCCTGAAAGTATTCGTCATATGAAGGAGGTAGAGTTTATTAGACTGGAGCAGAATAACATGACGGTGTCCCAGTACGAGGCGAAGTTTGTAGAGTTGTCCAGGTTTGCACCTCATTTGGTGGAGAATGAGGAACGTATGACACGGATGTTTCTGAGAGGTTTGAAACCCGGCATACGTCAATATCTCATTTCTCATAAATTTTCTCTCTATTCAGATGTTGTCAACAGGGCTCAATTGTTAGAGCGAGATAACGAGTACGGTCAACCGAGGGACCACAACCAGGATCATATCGGTGACAACAATCATCAGAACAATGACAACCAGCGGAGAAAGAAAAATACAGACATGAACGGCAACCACTCTGGTGGTAATCGTGGCTATGAAAATAGAAGAAGCGAGTCGGGAGGGGATTTTAAAAAGAGGAGATTCAACAATGATAATACGAAGACGTCAGCACCCGCAGCAATTGGTTCCAAGGGAGGAGAACGACCACCGGTTATATGCTATAAGTGCGGAAAAGAAGGACATATCAGCCCAAACTGCCCACAACAGTTTAAGGTATGTTATAATTGTGGAAAGGAAGGACATATCGCTCGAGATTGCACTGTAGCAAAACCAATTCCAGCGGGGATGGTGACTCAAAAAGCTGCCCCAGAAAAGATAAAGTCAACGGTTCCTGGAAGAGCGTTTGTCGTGACTGGTCAACATGCGAGGAACCCAAACGAGGTGATCACGGGTAAGCTAATCATAAATTCATGTGAAGTTTATACCTTACTAGATACCGGTGCTACCCATTCATTTATTTCTCCTGCTTGTGCTCAACGTTTAAACTTGACTCCGGAGAAATTAGACTTTGATTTATCTGTGGAGACTCCGTTAGGGGAAACTTTCATCACATCCACTGTTTATAAATCTTGTTTGATCCAAGTTGGCGCCATCACCTTACCTGTTGACCTTATCTCTTTAAAGATACTTGCATTTGACGTGATTTTAGGAATTGATTGGTTAACTACTCATCATGCCAAAATTGATTATTTTCGTAAGGTGGTTAGTTTTCATATTCCTAATCAACCTGTTGTTCCAATTCAAGCAACAAAGCCATTAAAATCAATCACTGTCATATCAAGTCATAAAGCCATTCGTTTATTGAAAAACGGATGTCAAGCTTTCCTAGCCCATGTTATGGATTTGAATAAAGACACGTCAAATTTGAATAATATTCCTGTTGTTAGTAACTTTCCTGACGTATTTCCTGAAGAACTTCCCGGTCTACCCCCAGAACGTGAAGTTGAATTCTTCATTGATCTTGAACCTGGTACAAAGCCCATTTCTAAAACCCCATATCGAATGGCTCCTATTAAACTTCAGGAGTTAAAAGTCCAACTACAAGAGTTGTTGGACATCGGCTTCATTCGTCCTAGTACATCTCCTTGGGGTGCTCCTGTTTTATTTGTAAAGAAGAAAGACGGGAGTATGCGACTTTGTATCGATTACCGGAAATTAAACCATGTCACTATCAAGAATAGGTATCCGCTACCTCGTATTGATGACCTGTTTGACCAGTTACAAGGAGTACAATTCTTTTCAAAAATCGATCTTCGTTCTGGATATCATCAGCTGAAGGTTAAAACTGAGGATATTCCGAAGACTGCCTTTAGAACTCGGTACGGGCATTATGAATTCTTAGTCATGTCTTTTGGATTGACTAATGCTCCTGCGGCTTTCATGGATATGATGAACCGAGTATTCAAGGATTATTTGGATCAGTCCGTTGTTGTCTTTATTGATGACATCCTCATATATTCCTAAAGCCGTGAAGATCATGAACACCATTTGAAGCTGGTACTCCAAAGGCTGCGTGAAAACAAGTTATATGCTAAGTTGAAGAAATGCGAGTTCTGGCTTGAGGAAGTAGCATTCCTAGGACACGTGGTGTCAAAACATGGAGTATCTGTGGACCCGGCGAAGATTGAAGCAATACAAAGCTGGGAGCAACCGAAGACGGTGACCGATGTACGTAGCTTTCTGGGCTTAGCTGGTTATTATCGGAGATTCGTAGAAGGGTTTTCTCGAATCGCTACCCCGTTAACTCAGCTGACTCGGAAGGATATCAAATTCGTATGGAGCGAAGAATGCGAGAAGAGTTTCCAAGAGCTTAAGAGGAGACTCATTTCGGCACCTGTTCTGACAATACCATCTGGTTCGGATGGATTTGTTATCTACAGCGATGCTTCAGGCAAAGGGTTAGGATGTGTTCTCATGCAACGTGAGAAAGTCATAGCCTATGCCTCGCGACAACTTAAAGAATATGAGAGGAATTATCCTACTCATGATCTAGAGTTGGCAGCAGTCGTTTTCGCGCTAAAGATCTGGAGGCACTATCTATATGGGGAGAAAGTGGAGATATATTCAGACCATAAAAGCCTCAAATATTTCTTCACTCAAAAAGAACTCAACATGCGGCAACGACGTTGGCTCGAGCTGTTAAAAGATTACGACCACACTATTCAATACCATCCTGGAAAAGCAAACGTGGTAGCTGACGCGTTGAGTAGAAGATCATATGCAGGAACGAGTGCGATGATGTCAAGTATACTCGTAGAACCAACTTTAATCGATAAAGTTAAAGTTGCTCAAGCTACAGACCCGGAGCTGATGCGTATGAAGAAGAAAGTGCAAGAAGGTGCTATTCCAGAAGCAAGAATCGATGAAGAAGGAATACTTCGAGTCCACTCCAGACTTTGTGTTCCTAACGATTCTGATTTAAAGTATAAGATCATGATGGAGGCACACAATACACCATTTGCAATCCATCCTGGAAGTACTAAAATGTATCGTGATCTTCGACATACATTTTGGTGGAACAATATGAAGAGAGAGATTGCAAAGTTTATCTCGAGGTGTTTAACTTGTCAACGTGTAAAGGCGGAGCATCAAGTACCAAAGGGTCCATTGCAAGCACTTGAGATTCCGAAATGGAAGTGGGAACACATTACCATGGATTTCGTTACGGGTCTTCCCACGGTTTCTCAAGGCATAAATGCTATTTGGGTTATTGTTGATAGATTAACCAAGTCTGCTCATTTCTTGCCGATACGGGAGACTTATTCCCTTGAACGTCTTGCTCGTATATACGTAGATGAGATTGTGAGACTGCATGGCATGCCAGTATCCATAGTTTCGGATCGAGACCCAAGATTCACTTCAAGATTTTGGGTTAGCTTGCAAAAAGCTATGGGCACAGATTTACGATTTAGTTCGGCATACCATCCTCAAACGGACGGACAATCAGAGAGGACTATTCAAACTCTTGAAGATCTATTAAGACTTTGTGTCCTAGATTTCAAAGGGAGTTGGGATAAATACCTACCATTGGTGGAATTCTCTTACAATAACAGTTATCAGGCAAGTATAGGTGTGGTCCCATTTGAAGCATTATATGGACGAAAGTGTCACTCTCCAGTATGCTGGGACGAGGTGGGTGAAGCAACATTGTTGGGACCAGAGTTGGTACGCATGACTACAGAGAAGATCCAAACGATTCGACAACGTATACAAACGGCACAGGATCGACAAAAGAGTTATGCAGATCTTCATCGAAAGGACGTGGAATTTGACATTGGGGATCATGTATTGTTGCGTGTGGCTCCATAGAAAGGAGTTACAAGATTTGAGAAGATAGGAAAGCTCAATCCACGATTTATTGGTCCATTTCAGATTCTTGACCGAGTAGAAAATGTGGCATATAGACTCGCGTTACCTCCAAGTATGTCTCGTGTTCATAATGTTTTTCATATATCTGTGTTACGTAAATATGTGAAAGACCCAGACCACGTTATTGAGTTAGAACCGGACGAGATAGCTGAAGACTTAACGTACGAAGAGGTACCTGTCAAGATCTTGGATAGAAAGGAGCATGTCCTACGCACGAAGGTCATACCATAAGTTAAAGTTTTGTGGAGAAACCATGCTATTGAGGAAATGACCTGGGAGTTGGAAACGGAAATGAAAGCGAGGTATCCTCATCTTTTCGAAATACGAGGTACGTACGTCAATTTCGAGGACGAAATTTCATAAGGAGGGGAGGTTGTAAGACCCCAAATTATTAATAAATAAAATTTAAATTCCCTCTATTTATTATTTTGAAATAGTAAGTGTTAAATTGATTAATGAGGTTAGTTATGGGTAAAATGCGCAGATATTTCAAATAAGCAGGTGGTTATAAAATATTCATTGTTGTCGGGGAATATTCGTTTGGTCGTGGAATATTCTTCCTGTCGGGGAATATTCGTACGACGGCGCAGTCTTTTGTGGGCCCCATAACGGAAAGCGATTGGATGAAGAAAACGACAAGTATATGTTGTTTATTAATAACGGCGTAGTTGTTACCGTTAATACTGTTGGAATACCCGGTGGTTAAAACACAGTAATATGCGTTGTTACACAGTAGCACACTGTATTGCACCAATTATTAATTCTTACGTAAGAAGGCACTACTCAATAATGGTTACAGTAATTACTGTTCAGTATTTTATTTTATTGATTCAATAATTGTCACTACACAGTATTTTCCATTATCTGATCAATAATTCATATTATTTGAATAATATTATTAGATAACATTATTGCCAATGTCTAGAAAGTTCTGTCTAAGGAGAGGTTCGGTCATCTAATTGCGCGCCAGTAAGGAGAAATCCTTATTGGAAAGTCCCCTCTTTCCTGGGAACGGCCTGGTTGTCATAAATGTGATTCTGTAATATTATTTGTGAATAATTAATTATTGATTCATATGATAAGAAAATATTTATTTTTGTGGATATAAATGAGGGATATATTTTTGTGGTTAAAAATGAAGAAGTTAATGTTGAGGTTTTTATTAGTATTTTTGTCGGAATGGATGTATTAAAAATCAGGGTTTTTGAGATATTTTACGGGGGTTATAATTTTTAATCTGACCGTTGGATCGTGGTAATTTTTGGATATGTTATACATATATAAGTTGAGTATATGTCCACAAATTTTGAACTGTTAAAAATGAACGTATGATTTATTATGAATTTTACGAGATGACTGGTTCAGAAATTGTTGAATTTTCGGAGTTAATCATTTTGGTAGAAAATTCTAGAATTGGTGGGTCCCACTCTTGGTTGGTGAAGAAATGTGCTGAGATTTTTATTCAAATGTGGTGGGTGGAAATAGTAGCAGGTAAAGCCATCAGGTTGCAGGTTAAGTCTGCTTCGGCGTGCTAACATTTTCCTATAAATAGAGGGCTAAGTTAGAATTGAAAATCACACCAGAAACAAGTTTTCTCTCTTTCTCTCTCTAGATTATTGAGTGTATTTTGTGAGTATTTAGATACTTTGAGAGTTTCTATTCATCAGAGCAAGTGTCTTTCAGCCTTATACCGGTATTCCGACCAGAAGTACTGTCTTTACGAGGTAAGGGATGTTATTTTATTCAAAAAATGATATTATTTCTTCAATATCATTATGCCGAAATATTGGTTGGAAATTTTTATCAAATTTGGAACTTTTCACGTCGGGGTTACTATTCATGAGTTACTATTCACGAGTTACTATTCACCGAAAAATAAAATTTTCTTCTTTTCGTCCAAAATATCTATTCTGGGTACTAGCTTTGATTGTATCCATGTTTTGATCATTCTTGAATTCTACTTCACTATGAATAATTATAAGGTATTTTTGGACATGGATAAATCGAAATACGAATCCTTAATATTTGTTATTTTGTTTCACTGGATTCGTTTTCTTTAAGATATTTTTCATCATCCTCAGTCCTAAATGATGATATTACTGAATATCTTTGGCCCGTAGTGTAAAGATGAATGATTAACTGATGAACATCTTTGGCCCGTAGTGCAAAGATAAACAGGTGTTGAGATGAACATGACCGACTGGTGATACAAATGAATATCTTTGGCCTGTAGTGCAAAGATGAATATTTGATTAAAGATGGTTATTGATTGTTGTTACAGGGATAAAATATTGATGATGGACTTTTAAATCTTAGAAGATAGTAGAACTCATTCTCTACTTGACTCTTCTAATGGTTTGCTGTTTCCGCTGCAGTTATTGATTTAAAACTTGTTGTCTATTGTATTCTATTAGATTTTTCCCTGTTGAAGACTAACGATAATTTGTTCTGTATTATCTTAGTCATAATGTTCTTTACTGGGCTAGTTGAGCTCACCCTTTTCCTTTTTGTTCCATTTTTCTCAGGAGGCGAGAATGTAGCGAGTACTAGTCGGGGTATGGAATGATGGTTCTAGAAGTTACTTTAGTAGTCCTCACCATTTTTGTGAAATAATGTATCAATAATTGTAATGAGGACTTATTTGAGTGTGGATATTGTCTAAATGACAATATTTGTATTTAAACTCACAGTTCTTGTGTTGTAATAATAAAGATGTAGTTGTTTCTGTACCATGTATTTTGGCGACTCAGAATTGGTGTTGTATACCTATTTTGGGGGCGTCACAGTTGGTATATAAAGATATAGTTATTTCTGTACCATGTATTTTGGCGACTCAGAATGGGTGTTGTATACCTATTTTGGGGGCGTCACAGTAGCGAGTACTAGTCGGGGTATGGAATGATGGTTCTAGAAGTTACTTTAGTAGTCCTCACCATTTTTGTGAAATAATGTATCAATAATTGTAATGAGGACTTATTTGAGTGTGGATATTGTCTAAATGATAATATTTGTATTTAAACTCACAGTTCTTGTGTTGTAATAATAAAGATGTAGTTGTTTCTGTACCATGTATTTTGGCGACTCAGAATGGGTGTTGTATACCTATTTTGGGGGCGTCACACTATACATTGATTCATAGTCCAAAAGACACCAGTGTTAACGCGCTGCATTCTTATATTTCTTACTAAATTTATTTTAATTTTACTTTGTAATATGTGGGGGATTGTTGTATTTTATACAAAATAATATTTTACAAAGTTAAATAAAAATAAATATATTCATAAATTTTGGTGATGTACCATTAAAAGAGTTTAATGTGTAAATTGAATGAGTTATAATTAATATATTTATGGAGATTTTGTAACTGCTAATATATATTAATACCTATTAAAGAGATATTACCGTTGCATTTTTAATACTATTAACGTTGTATATGGTGCATGTTACCTTCTATACTTATATAAAGGAGAAGGAAGGATTATTATAATAATATATACAGAGCAGATAGTGAAAAAGAAAGAAAGAAAGAGCTCACTTTCATATAATATATATATATATACGGTCAGAATCAAGAGCATTCTCCTTAAATAGTATTCTTTGTGAAACCCCAGATTTTATGAATAAATATTTAATTTTTCTCGAAATAATTTTTTTTATATTATTGTGTGGATTTGATATAATAGTTATGGGTAGTATTTATAAATTTTGCAAAGTATGCAAGTTGTCATATTATATTCGATTGGTCGGAGAATATTCTTTTTGTCGAGAAATATCCGTACGACGATACAATTATTGGTGGACCCCACAACGGAATTATTGTCGGATTGAGAAAACGACAAAAATACTTTATGAAAATAACGGCGGAAGTTTTACCGTTGATACTGTTGAACTACTCGGTAGTAAAAGTACAGTAATACGTGTGGTTGCATAGTAGCACACGGTATTAATTATTAATGCTTACGTGAGAAGTCACTCAATTTTGCTCATTATATGGACCCCCTATTTTGCCCATTTTTCAAAATAATTGGTAGAAAATTATTTTATATAATAAAGGTGGGGCCCACATGTGGGGACCACATATGGGGCCCACATGTGATGTATGAAATCTGAAAATAGGGGTGAGAGGAAATTACGTAAAGGGGAGATAAAATATTTTATATATATATATATTATATAATGTTAGTGGAGGATGATGGAAAAGGTGGAGTGTGTTATATATATATATAATGTGTGTGTGTGTGTGTGTGTGTGTAAGAGAATGTGTTATATATATATAATGATGACAGGTGGGGACCACATGTTGGTGGAAGTTTGAAAATGTGGGTGAGTGGGTTGTGGTGGAGGATGATGGAATATATATATATATATATATATATATATATATATATATATATATATATATATATATATATATGACATGATTTGATAAAGATGGGGGAATGAAAGGATTGTTTTAGGTGGGAGGAATTCCACCCGTATATTGGGTGGAATGTGGGATTGGTGGAGTAGTATATAAATATATATATTATATTATATATTATATGATGATTGAAGTTGGTGGGGGAGGAAAACATATAATGGAGTGTTATATGTATTATTATTGTATAAGGTTTGAAATTTTAGCAGAAACAAATGATGTGGGTTCACGGGGATTTTCACCCGTGATATTTTTTCTTCGCATGTAATATATATATAATATATATATTATATTTTATTTAAAAGATTTTTCTTTAAATATGGACCGTCAGATTAAAGTAATCAATCTGGACCGTTCATGGATTAGTTACTATGTATTCCATTTTCCTATAAATAGAAGCTCATTCCTTCATTATTTTCTTACGAATTCACTGAACTCTAGAGAGAGAAACTATAGAAAGAGACTATATAGAGATAGAAGAAAAGTTTTCTGCTACTTCACTACTCTTATATCCAGTTCTTTTACGGTAAGGGGTGTTATTCTTTCTTATTCATGAAGAGAACTGTTGTTATTCCATTTATTATTATTCTGTTGGAATAACCTGTATACGCGGTCTACCCTATACTTGGTGACATTCTTCTATTATTCTGTTGGAACATCCTGTCTGTGTGTTTTACACCGGACCTGGTTCCGTTTTTATTATTATTCTGTTAGAACATCCTGTCTGTGTGTTTTACACCGGACCTGGTTCCGTCTTGTTATTATTCTGTTGAAATATCCTGTCTGTGTGTTTTACACCGGACCTGGTTCCATTATTTATTATTATGTCGGAATATCCTGTCTGTGCGTTTACGCCGGACCTGGTTCCATTATTTATTATTCTGTTGGAATAACCTGTCTGTGCGGTCTATCGCATGCATGGTGATTTCTTTTGTTATTCCATTCTTTATTATACTCAGTTGGTTAAGTTTTGACTTCTATACTCCATGAAATTTATGGAATATCCTTGATAATTGCGTTTCATCCAGTATCTTTTCATGAAAATATTCTTCTAAGTATTCTTGAATTTTACTCCACAAAGCAGTATCATGTTGACAATTTGGACGTTGTTAATTCTTGGATAAATTAATTCTTGAACTTGTTTTATTGAATTCTTATATCATTGTCATCATCCTCATGTTTATAAAATGTTGAAAGTCATCTGTGGCCTGTAGTGCATAGATGGACTTGGTATGATTATGACCAGGGATTATTCGGTATAATCATGACCGTAATGTTACAAATGATGTGGTAAAAGTCCTCATTGGCCCGTAGTGCATTGATGGACAGTTGTTGGCATGATCATGACCATTAATGAATATACGAATATCCTTGGCCGTAGTGCAGGGGTGATTCGATGATGTGAATTATTTTATTAAGCTGAGTCTCAGCGATCACAGTGTTGGAAAATCTTTTAAATCATAAAAGATAGTAGAGTTTATTTTCTACTTGACTCTTTTAATGGATTGCTTGTTCCGCTGCAGTTAAACTTGATGTCTATTATATTTTATCAGTTTAACATTGTTGAAGGCTAATGATAATTTATTCTGCATTATCTTAGTCATGATATTTCTTACTGGGCTAGTTGAGCTCACCCTTTCTTTCACTGTTCTCTTCAGGAAATGAGAACGTAGCTGGGGCAAGTCGGGGAACGGAGTGATGGTCCGAATGATAGTATTAGTTAGTAGTCCTCACTATTCTATGTAATGGTGTGTTAATAAATGTAATGAGGACTCCTTTTGAGTATGAATACTTTCTAGAAGATAATATTTGTATTCAAACTCACAGTTTATGTTTTGTCGTATTGTACACGACAGTTGTATTAGTAAGTTGTATTTGTATTATGTACTTTGTATCTGACGACCCAAGATGGGTGATGTATACCTAATTTTGGGGGCGTCACAGTTGGTATCAGAGCTTAGGGATATGATCCATGGCTAAGATGTGAGAATAAAACTAGGAGGGGAGAGACGGGGAATTCCTTCGCTAGTATGACCTACCTAAGTTTATTTGCATGGTATTTAATTGGTCGGTCATAATATAAGGATAATATATGACATATCAATTAACTTTTATTTTGTGGCAGTATCTGAAAATGGCATCTGAGAATGTTGAGAATAGCAATGAAACCCAGGCGATTATTGATTCACCACATATCAATAATCAGGAT
This sequence comes from Panax notoginseng, assembly GCA_016801055.1. NCBI lineage: Eukaryota > Viridiplantae > Streptophyta > Magnoliopsida > Apiales > Araliaceae > Panax > Panax notoginseng. Next base: position 6,391,668 of record CM029019.1, read on the forward strand.
AATGTTCATCAGGAAGGTGACAATCCTCATGCAAACAACAACACTGACCAGATGATGAATGATGCAATGTTTAGAGGTTTTATGCAATTCATGCAACAACAGGTGAAAGCGGCTCCTGTCCACAACGTAGGTGGAAATACTGAAAACTCTCAGGCGGTCACCGCTAAGCAGTTTAAGGAGCTGGGACCACCAGAGTTTAAGGGAGAACCCAAACCACTTGTAGCTGAAACATGGATAAAGCAGATCACCAAGATATTTGATGTCTTGGGTTGCTCCGAGGAGCAAAAGGTTCCCTTTGCCGCCTTTATGTTGCGAGGAGAGGCAGATTACTGGTGGGAATCGATAAAGCGTACTCAACCTGCCGCACTGAAGATGTCCTGGGAGAAGTTCCAAGAGCTGTTTAACGACAAATATTTTCCCGAGAGTATTCGTCACATGAAGGAGGTGGAGTTCATCAAATTGGAGCAGAATAATATGACCGTGTCGCAGTACGAGGCAAAATTTGCGGAGTTATCCCGGTTTGCGTCCCACCTGGTGGATAATGAAGAAAGAATGACGCGGATGTTTTTAAGAGGTTTGAAGCCGGAGATACGTCAACATCTTGTTTCTCATAAATTATGTTTGTATTCAGATGTTGTAAATAGGGCTCAGTTGGTGGAGCGCGATAACGAGACAACGCAGCCAAAAGAGAGCAGCCGGCAAAATGATAATACTAGTGAAAGCAGTCATCGAAGCGGTGACAACAAGCGTGGAGGGAATCAACAGGCCAGAAATGGTAACCACTTCGGTGGTAATCAGGGCCAAAATAATAAGAATGTGCATTTCAAGAAGAGGAGATTCAACAATGATGGAAAGACGTCAGCACCAGCACCTGTCGTTAAGGAAGGAGAACGATCACCTATCATATGTTTCAAATACGGAGGGGAGGGGCACATCAGTCCAAACTGCGCGATGCCGTCCAAAGCATGTTATAATTGTGGAAGAGAAGGTCATTTAGCCCGATTTTGTCGTTCACCGAAGACAAGTTCAGATAGGATAGAGGCACCAAAGACCGTCCCAGAAAAGCCAAAGCCAGTAGTTTAAGAGAGAGTATTTTTTTTTCGTGACGAGGAACCTGAATAAAATTATCACGGGTATGTTAGTCATAAACTCTTGCGAAGTCTATACCGTGTTAGATACCGGTTCTACCCACTCTTTTATTTCACCTAGTTGTGTTAAATGTTTGAAGTTAACTCCGGAGAACTTAGACTTTGATATGTCTGTTTAAACTCAGTTGGGAGAAACCTTCGTTACCTCTACTATTTATAAATCTTGTTCAAATCAACACTTTCACGTTACCTGTCGATCTTATCTCTTTGAAAATACTTGCCTTTGATGTGATTTTTTTGAAACGATTGGTTCACTACTCATCATGCTTCTCGTAAGGTTGTTAGCTTTCATATTCCTAACCAACCTGTTATGCAAATTCAAAGTAACCAAACTACTAAAGTCAATCATTGTCATATCAAGCCATAAGTAAAAATCCCCGTTCCTTTCGCTGTTGACTTCCTGGTGTGGAATGTACCGAAGCTAGACTTTCCGTAGGAGACGTTGTAAATGATGATGGCAAGTTGATAGGTATCAATGTGACGTGTTATCCAAGTCTTGGATGAGGGTCACAGTTTTGAACGATATTTCTATTGTTAATAAATTTCTTGACGTATTCTTGAAGACTTCTTAGCCTACCCCAGAGCGTAAAATTGAATTTTGTATTGACCCCAGTACAAAACCTATTTCTTAAACCCTCAAATATTTCTTCAACTAAAACGAACGTATTATGCGCCAAAGACGTTGGCTCGAGCTGTTGAAGATTACGATCGTACCATTCAATAACATCGTGGAAAAGTGAACGTGGTAGCTGACGCGTTGTGTAGAAGATCGTATACGGTTACAAGTGTGAATATTCGAACCCACGTGAAGATAACGAATATACGATTAAAATCGACTTTAATCGATAAAGTTAAAGCCGCTCAAGCTACATACTAAGAGCTGATAAATGTGAAGAAGAAGGTTCAAGAGGGCGTTATTCTAGAAGCAAGAATCGACGAAGAGAGGAAATCTCAACTCTCGATTTAATTGGCCCATTTGAAATCCTCGATGAAGTAGGAACTGTGGCCTATAGACTCGTTTTACCGCCAAGTATGTTGCGTGTTCAGAACATTTTTTTTTACGTATCGATGTTACGTAAATATGTGGACGACCCGAACCGCATTATTAATTTAGAACCGGACGAAATAGCGAAAGATTTAACGTATGAGGAGATACGTGTTAACATCTTGGATAAGAAGGATCATATTCGATGCTTAAAGGTTATACCTCAAGAGTTAGAATTTGAAGTGAAGTCAAGGTATCCTCACATGTTCGGCATACCAAGTACGTAAGTAAATTTCGAGGGCGAAATTCTATAAGGAGGGGAGATTGTGAAACCCCAGATTTTATGAATAAATATTTAATTTTTCTCGAAATAATTTTTTTTATATTATTGTGTGGATTTGATATAATAGTTATGGGTAGTATTTATAAATTTTGCAAAGTATGCAAGTTGTCATATTATATTCGATTGGTCGGAGAATATTCTTTTTGTCGAGGAATATCCGTACGACGGTACAATTATTGGTGGACCCCACAACGGAATTATTGTCGGATTGAGAAAATGACAAAAATACTTTATGAAAATAACGGCGGAAGTTTTACCGTTGATACTGTTGAACTACTCGGTAGTAAAAGTACAGTAATACGTGTGGTTGCATAGTAGCACACGGTATTAATTATTAATGCTTACGTGAGAAGTCACTCAATTTTACTCATTATATGGACCCCCTATTTTGCCCATTTTTCAAAATAATTGGTAGAAAATTATTTTATATAATAAAGGTGGGGCCCACATGTGGGGACCACATATGGGGCCCACATGTGATGTATGAAATCTGAAAATAGGGGTGAGAGGAAATTACGTAAAGGGGAGATAAAATATTTTATATATATATATATTATATAATGTTAGTGGAGGATGATGGAAAAGGTGGAGTGTGTTATATATATATATAATGTGTGTGTGTGTGTGTGTAAGAGAATGTGTTATATATATATAATGATGACAGGTGGGGACCACATGTTGGTGGAAGTTTGAAAATGTGGGTGAGTGGGTTGTGGTGGAGGATGATGGAATATATATATATATATATATATATATATATATATATATATATATATATATATATATATATGACATGATTTGATAAAGATGGGGGAATGAAAGGATTGTTTTAGGTGGGAGGAATTCCACCCGTATATTGGGTGGAATGTGGGATTGGTGGAGTAGTATATAAATATATATATTATATTATATATTATATGATGATTGAAGTTGGTGGGGGAGGAAAACATATAATGGAGTGTTATATGTATTATTATTGTATAAGGTTTGAAATTTTAGCAGAAACAAATGATGTGGGTTCACGGGGATTTTCACCCGTGATATTTTTTCTTCGCATGTAATATATATATAATATATATATTATATTTTATTTAAAAGATTTTTCTTTAAATATGGACCGTCAGATTAAAGTAATCAATCTGGACCGTTCATGGATTAGTTACTATGTATTCCATTTTCCTATAAATAGAAGCTCATTCCTTCATTATTTTCTTACGAATTCACTGAACTCTAGAGAGAGAAACTATAGAGAGAGACTATATAGAGATAGAAGAAAAGTTTTCTGCTACTTCACTACTCTTATATCCAGTTCTTTTACGGTAAGGGGTGTTATTCTTTCTTATTCATGAAGAGAACTGTTGTTATTCCATTTATTATTATTCTGTTGGAATAACCTGTATACGCGGTCTACCCTATACTTGGTGACATTCTTCTATTATTCTGTTGGAACATCCTGTCTGTGTGTTTTACACCGGACCTGGTTCCGTTTTTATTATTATTCTGTTGGAACATCCTGTCTGTGTGTTTTACACCGGACCTGGTTCCGTCTTGTTATTATTCTGTTGGAACATCCTGTCTGTGTGTTTTACACCGGACCTGGTTCCATTATTTATTATTCTGTCGGAATATCCTGTCTGTGCGTTTACGCCGGACCTGGTTCCATTATTTATTATTCTGTTGGAATAACCTGTCTGTGCAGTCTATCGCATGCATGGTGATTTCTTTTGTTATTCCATTCTTTATTATACTCAATTGGTTAAGTTTTGACTTCTATACTCCATGAAATTTGTGGAATATCCTTGATAGTTGCGTTTCATCCAGTATCTTTTCAAGAAAATATTCTTCTAAGCGTTCTTGAATTTTACTCCACAATGCAGTATCATGTTGACAATTTGGACGTTGTTAATTCCTGGATAAATTAATTCTTGAACTTGTTTTATTGAATTCTTATATCATTGTCATCATCCTCATGTTTATAAAATGTTGAAAGTCATCTGTGGCATGTAGTGCATAGATGGACTTGGTATGATTATGACCAGGGATTATTCGGTATAATCATGACCGTAATGTTACAAATGATGTGGTAAAAGTCCTCATTGGCCCGTAGTGCATTGATGGACAGTTGTTGGCATGATCATGACCATTAATGAATATACGAATATCCTTGGCCGTAGTGCAGGGGTGATTCGATGATGTGAATTATTTTATTAAGCTGAGTCTCAGCGATCACAGTGTTGGAAAATCTTTTAAATCATAAAAGATAGTAGAGTTTATTTTCTACTTAACTCTTTTAATGGATTGCTTGTTCCGCTGCAGTTAAACTTGATGTCTATTATATTTTATCAGTTTAACATTGTTGAAGGCTAATGATAATTTATTCTGCATTATCTTAGTCATGATATTTCTTACTGGGCTAGTTGAGCTCACCCTTTCTTTCACTGTTCTCTTCAGGAAATGAGAACGTAGCTGGGGCAAGTCGGGGAACGGAGTGATGGTCCGAATGATAGTATTAGTTAGTAGTCCTCACTATTCTATGTAATGGTGTGTTAATAAATGTAATGAGGACTCCTTTTGAGTATGAATACTTTCTAGAAGATAATATTTGTATTCAAACTCACAGTTTATGTTTTGTCGTATTGTACACGACAGTTGTATTAGTAAGTTGTATTTGTATTATGTACTTTGTATCTGACGACCCAAGATGGGTGATGTATACCTAATTTTGGGGGCGTCACATTCTTCCTTAAATAACGTTCTTTTATTAAAACTACGTCGTTTTGGAGGGACGCGGTGACATTTTTGTAAATACAATGCCACCGCGTCTCTCCAAAACGACGTAGTTTTAATAAAAGAATGCTATTTAAGGAGGAATGCTATTTAAGGAGAATGCTCTTGATCCTTACCGATATATATATACTACTTGCTGATAACATATATATAATATTCTCTCTCTTTCATTTAGTTTATATATATGTGTGTGTGTGTGTGTGTGTTTGTGTGTATGGTAATTTTTTTAATTTGAGCAAGAAAAATTAGAAGTTGTTCCTGGGTCATTCAACTATTTCAAGTGCTGATTAGTTGGGTGAAGAGCCGTTGAATCCTGGAGTAGGATTTCGTCAGTGACCTTAGCACCGAAAAAAGTTCTCCGAGGGGCAAAATTTCTACTTAAGGACAGTGCACTGCACGCTTCTGCTCAACATAATTCGCTTTAAATCGATAAGATTTCTACCCTTCTTTTATTTGATAGTTGAATCCTATATTTATTCATATATTTCCAACATAATCAAGTATATCATTATTATTACAATACTAATAAATAATTAAACTTTGTAGAGAAGGAATAAACAAACCTACAAACAAGTCTCAGTCTTAACCAGCAAGTTAAGACCTTAATATGGAGCTGATGATGTCTTAACTTATTGGTTAAGTATCATGGTAGATGAGTTTATTTATTTTTTTTCATTATGAAAGTTTATTTATGTGAGACTTGTTTGTAGGTTTATTTCTTTCTTCTCTATAAAGTTTAATTGTGTTTATTGATATTATAATAATAATAATGATATACTTGGTTTGTTTTTTCCTACTATATGAGGGTTGACTGATTATTGATATTGTAATAGTGATAATAAAAAAAATATTTAGCACCAAAAAGTGATAAAAATTGAGCTCTCATTTCCAAAATTCCAAATAGAAGTGATATACTTTTATAAAATTTAAATTCTTAAAATTCTCAATCCACTAAACATAGCACTAGTTTTATATGAATAATATTTACGAGTCATAATACTCCCTCCGTTTCAAAAAAAATGACCAAGTAAATAAAAGATTTTTGTTATCAAAAGGATGAGTAAAGTCAACAAATAAGATACAAGAATTTTTGTATGAATTAATTTATCTTAGATTATACTACATTACTTGCATCATAAATGAGTGATTCACATTAATTCTTTCTCTCTCAAAACCCAAAACTCAAAGATAGATGGAGAAGAAAATTTACTTTTTTTTTTTACCCTTTTGACTATCTTAATTTGTGTAAAAATTGTATTTTAATCATTTTTTTGGGGAGGGAGGTAGTAATAATTTAGTAATTGAATTATACTACAATATTTGTTCCAAATTAGAGATACGATCTAATTTTTGAGACATTAAACTTCAAAATTCGTATGAGTCATAAAATTTTAAAATAAAATAAATTTTGTAATTAATAAATTTTGTTATATACTCTTTCCGTTCCAAATTACATGATCATTATTAACTTTTAAAAGTTAATTTGAGATCTTTTCAAATTAAAATGAGAGATTACTCGTTAAAAATTATAAAATAACAAAATTTACATTGAATTATGCTTTTTAAATAGTATACAATATTCATCATTGTATTAATAAAAATTAAAAGAATTTATATCGATTTTAAATTTATAAATCTTTCAAGTTTATTGAAAGATTAAAATTAAATAAATTCATATAAATTTTAAGTTTAATATATTGTTGTTAAGTTGAAAAGTCAAGTTGTATTTCTATGGAGTGGAGGGAGTATTTTCTAGATGACTTGCAGAAATCAATGGTACTTACTTGTTAACTTGTTCAACTTTGCAGTAGCTCTATTTCATAATAATAATAATTATTTTAGTTTTTAATTTCATGCATATCAATTAAGAAAGTTATTTAATATTATTATTTAAAAATTAAAATTTATATAAAATTTTATCATTGAAAATTAAAAATTATTAATACAAACAAGATAATTTCTTAAGACAATGAGAGAAGTTACGAGTGATATAATAAAATAAATAATTTATTATCTTAAAAAGTTGTAAACCACAAATAAATTAAAATAAATTTTTTCTTATAAAAAATTGTCATAATTTTTTTAATTTATTTTTTCTACATACACCAAAAAAATTTATTGAACCATAACGCAAGAGTTATGGCTGCGCCAAAACCTTACACTTACGCTCCAAACTTTCCGATCAATCATCATCACCATTCTTCAAAATTTCAAATACGCAAAAAAATCAAAATAAGTTGACATCCCTGCCCTTTTTATTTTAAAAAATTACTACCAAACGCGTTTAATTATAAGAAATGGTCCTTGGTTGCCTCAGAAGTCTTCCTAGTCTTCTTAGTTCTTTCCAAGTCTCTTTTAAGTCTCAAGTGTTCAATTTTCCTGGATCACTCCATTTTCCTTTTAGTCTATTATATACATATATATTTATATATACACACACATAAACACACAGATACGTTCATATTTACTAGTATATAATTGTAGCCTTGTAATTTTCAGCTAATTTCCATTTCTTGGATGTACAATTAGTGCTAGTGTTAGGATTTTACTGTTATTAGTTCATTTGGTTTTTAATTTATTGCAAGTGCTTCAAGAATTTAGCTTGATAAAACAGAGTTTGTTGAAGCCTCATTATTTTCTTAGTTTTGAGTTGAGATAGAGAGAAAAGATAGTTTCTTTTCTCAATTGGAAGGTAGTTTTCTTTATGGGTTTTCGAAATTAAAGTTGGGATATCAAGAATTTTGATTAAATTAGGCAGATGGCTAGTCTTTTTGGAAGATTTTTACCCACCAAGCCTTCAATTTCTGATGCTGACGATGAGTACAGTGTGGAGTACTCTTTTGCCATGGAGTACAGTGGCCCTCCTGTCAGTTATGATATACCCCGGGTAGTTCCGGTTGCCGCGGTGGTCTCCACTGCTTCCAAGTTGAATAATTTTTCACTGCCAGTAATTCAACCTATTTTGAAGAGTGATCCTTTGGTCAAGAAATTGTCAAAATTAGAGTTACAAGAAGTTGTGTCTCCGATTTCAGTTACCCATTCAGGTGAATTTGATGGTGCTCGTGTAGTTAGTTGCTCAGATAGTCATGGAACATCATTTAGAGTAGTTAATGTGATTGATAATTCGGGTGAACTAGGTTTTTCGGATAGTGATGAATGCTTACCCCGGGTATTGAATGGAAATAGAAGCTCCGGTACATTGGGGTTTTCTGACAGTACTGGTGATTACCAGTCAGGAAGTTCAGACCTCGATGATCGCAAAGAAGGTGGTTCTTTGGATTTAGATAAACCAGGTTTAAGATCAGCTATTCCAGCCTCTGAAATTACGGAGGAAAGTCTTCATGAGGCTGTCTCCCCTCGCAACAGAATGCAGAATGAAACCTTTGGTGATCCTGAATTAAGTGATATTGTTCATGAGGAAAATGGTTATGGTGAGTGGATTATAGGTCAAGAAAGGCAAGTGGCTAAATCCAATGTGAAGAAAGGATTATGTCATCGATGCCTTAAAGGAAATCGGTTCACTGAGAAGGAAGTTTGCATAGTCTGCAGTGCAAAGTATTGCTGTAATTGTGTGCTGAGAGCAATGGGGTCAATGCCAGAAGGAAGAAAATGTATTACTTGCATTGGTTGTAGGATTGATGAGTCAAAGCGAGCGACCCTTGGAAAAATTTCTCGCATGCTTAAACGTTTGCTCACTGATTTGAGAGCTAAACAGATCATGAGCTATGAGATATCATGCGAAGCAAATCAAGTACCACCTGAACTTGTCTGTGTGAATGGGAAGCCTCTTTCAAATGAAGAGTTAGTTCGATTGCTTGGCTGTCCGAACCCTCCGAGAAAGCTAAAACCAAGAAAATATTGGTATGACAAGGTGTCTGGACTTTGGGGAAAGGTGAGACTTGAACCTTGTACTATTTTATCAACCTTATTTACTATGACTTGATGATATAATTTCATTAGCTTAATCAAACAGGAAGGGGATAGGCCTTGCCAGATTATCAGCCCTCAACTGGATGTCGGTGATCCCATCATGCAAAATGCTAGCAATGGAAAAACAAATGTCATAGTAAATAATCGGGAGATTACTAAACGGGAGCTCTGGATGATGCAGGTTCGTGTTTTGAACTTGACTGTCTTTTTGTTGTTGTTTTGTTTGCTTATTTATTATTTTACATATAGGTTTTTAATTGTGTATAAAAAAGCTTGACCACTCTTTCGAAATTTGTAGTTGGCAGGAATCCACTGTGAAGGACATCCAAACTTTTGGTTGAGTGCTGATGGTTCCTTCCAGGAAGAGGGACAGAACAATGTTATGCAGAGAATATGGTTTAAGGTACATATTAATGGGTTTGTTCATTTTCATGATTGTTTATCCTAAATTATTGTGATTGGAAGACATTCAGTTTCACTGAAACATCTGCTTTTCAGCCTGGAATCAAACTAGTTTGTGCTATCCTATCTTTGCCAATCGCTTCCAAGTCTGCAAATTCTGGTGCAGAAGAAATTGATAATGTTGCTGACAAAGTTGTCCCGGGCAACCATGAGCAGAAAACACCATATAAATTTCTTATGGTTGGTTATGATCAATCTGGGACCAGCACCATATTTAAACAGGTGTGCCATCATTCAAAGGATTAATATAACCTTTCAACTAAATATCCAGTCATGTATGTTAATCCAGCTTAAGATTTAATGCTGCAAGCAATAATTTGGTTAAATAGTTTATGTAATCTGCTATATCCAATTGTATGTCTGCAGTAAATAGTTTTGTTTACCTTTACTTTCTTTCTGCCATTACACCTTTCTGTCTTTGTTCCAGTCCACATGCCTGCTCTAAAACGTACACTTCACAAGATTGTTTTCAGTGTATTATAACAAAAATAAGTAGCAAATAGGCATACTAAACATATATAACATGGTTGCACAATGTTGTTGATTGTGAAAAGTTGGGGGAAAAACTGTTACCAGGTATATCCATTGCCTGAACTATTTTCTGTAAACAGATTGTTAAGCATGGCTTTTAAGTGGATTTGACCTCACTATGTGTATTAATTTATTGAAATAATATATAAATTATTAATCCTGTTATTTACTATTCTTATTTTCAGGCCAAAATTCTATATAATGTTCCTTTCTCTGAAGATGAGCGTCAGAATATCAAATACATGATTCAGAGAAATTTATACAGTTATATTGGTATTTTGCTTGAGGAGCGTGAGCGATTTGAGCTAGAAAGTTTAAATGAAATGGGGATGAAATATATCAATCAATCTGGTCCTTCAGGTACAGGAAATTAATTTCATCTATTGTCTTTGCCATCAGCTTGCTTATATTTTCCCCTTCATTCCCAAGACATATATCTGGATGCGTGAGGTAAGTTGACTTGGTCAATGGATCAATTCTCATTTTGGAAATAGACCTCCAATATATTATTTACTACAAAATCCTTTCAAATGATCTGACAACCAATTTGAAGGCGTAATAATTTATTCAAGCTTGTAGAAAGGGCTCATACTAATTGATTTGTTTAGCTTCTGTTAATATAGATGATCTGTAGGAGAGCTGCACGCATACTAATCCAATAATCAATCTGGATAAACATTTAAAAGAGAGCACGAAATATAACTACCGGAAATGGACCAAATGGTTATTCAGTCAGGACTATGTGCCTTGAAATTAGTTATTACTGCTAAGTATCATGTACACTTTCGGTTGTCTAAGGACAAAGTTGCTATTTTGGGACTCTAATAAACTGTTGACCTGCATAACTGCTCTCTTTGATATCTCACTGTAGCATGTTTTTTCGCGTAAATCCTTTGATGCTTTGGGCATAAAATGTGTCCCTTTCCTGTATACTAGAAGCATACATTTTGCTGCGTCTTGTGTAGATTAGCTTTTGAATTATAATCCCTTGCAAGTAATATCAGATTTTATGTTCATCACGTATATCTTGACATTAGTAATTTATATATGATTGTGTAGATACGCAGAATTCTGACCAGATTGGTAAGACAAATATTTATTCCATCAGTCCAAGACTCGAAGCATTCTCCGATTGGCTTCTCCAAGTTATCATGTCAGGCAATTTGGAGGCCATTTTCCCTGCTGCCACTCGTGAGTATGCACCATTAGTGGAGGAACTGTGGAAGGATAGAGCTTTTCAAGCCACATACAACCGGAGAAATGAAAAACAAATGCTTCCTGGAGTTTCTAACTATTTCTTAGACAGGGTAATCTCTCATGCTTATGATCCTCAGTCATAAATTTTGCCCAATTAAAGTAACATAAAATATAAATTGACAATGCATAGTTTTCTTGCAAGTGCCATGCAAATTTTGACGCAATTACCTTCCTTTGAAGGCTGTTGAGATTTCTCAGACCGACTATGAGCCTTCTGACATGGACATTCTGTATGCTGAGGGGATCACTTCTTCCAATGGGGTTGCTAGTGTGGAGTTTTCATTCCCAAAGTCAGAACAGGATACCTCAATTGATCCTGCTGATCAGAATGATCCCTTGCGAAGGTTGGCGAAAATCTTCATGCATTAGGCAGTCTCCTTTCCAATAGTGATACCTCTACTAATTTGGCGAAACCTTTTTTTTTCACCAAACTGAATAATTTCCATTTTTTATTTTTCGAATTAGAAGGTAGTATACTAAGATCCCTTGGTAGTAGTTTTGGCCAACAGACGAACTTTATGCAATTTTAATCAGTTTTCAGAAAAATATGTGTTCTTTTTTGCTTATTCTTGGCTAAAACATTAATATTATGAGGTCGTAAGTTCTTCTCCACCTGTAATCCAACAGCATAGGATATCCATGTTTTACTTCTAAATTCCATAGGTCAATTGAAATATATAATTCTACTAGAAAGTTTTTTTTAGAAAAAAGAAAAAAGAATTTGGTCTATGTTGGTATGTATGGGAGTATCTATAGTTGCTAATTATGTATTCTTACCAGATTTTTATTTGCTATTGCAGATACCAACTAATTAGAGTGCACTCAACCAGGCTTGGTGAAAACTGCAAGTGGATGCAAATGTTCGAAGATGTTGATCTTATCATATTCTGTGTTTCCATGACGGACTACGATCAATTCTCTTATGATGTTAACAATGGAGTTTCGACAAACAAAATGCTGGAAAGCAAGAAACTCTTCCAGACAATCGTGACCCATCCAGTCTTTGCTCAAAAGGACTTTCTTCTGATAATCACCAAATTCGATCTGTTGGAAGATAAGATTGAACAGGTTCCTCTCACGCAGTGTGAGTGGTTTCACGACTACAATCCAGCGTTTAATGTTAATGAGAAGAGCAGCAGTAACAAGAAACACAGAGCTACATTAGCTCAACATGCATTCCATTATATTGCAGACAAGTTTAAAAGACTGTTCTACTCCCTAACCAGAAATAAATTGTATGTTTCGCGGGTTACATGTCTGGATGCTGATAATGTCGATGAAGCACTTAAATATGGAAGGGAAGTTCTGAAGTGGGATTTTGAGAAACAAAACTTCTGCATGAATGATTGGTCTTTGGGCAGCCTAGAGGCTAGTACTTCTTCATGACATTCTTACAAAAAATGGCTTGAATTTTGCAAGTGAAACCTGTTTCTTTTTATATCAATTCAACACACATGAGGGTTCAATATTCAAATTTCTAATTAGGAAGAGGCTTGTTTCGCGTTGACTAATAGAAAGATCCCAGAAACACCTATAGTTCAATTGCATTTTACTCTGGGAAAAGAAGAAACCGCAATTGCATTTTACTAAGGGAAAAGAAGAAGTTCTGTATAGAAAATTTATTTCCACATATATGTACAGTCTACTTGTAATATTTTACAATTTACACACTTTTAAAGCTCGAAAGAAAGGAACCGTGACAAAGGTCTCATATTCTTTCTTCAACTTTCACATTTTTTGAGGTATTTGCAGTATATAGTTACCAAGCTGTTCCGTTGTTGAATCACTTCTAGTTTTTAGACCCACCTGTGAAATTGAATTCGAATTCCATCAAGTGCACGATGCACTTACCATCCGTAAGTGCATTAGGAGAAGCAGCCACGTCCCTTTAGCAGGAAGAGAAAATTTGCTTTTATTTATACAATATATATTGAGAACATTAATGAGATTTACTGTTGGAGTTACTTTGTGATGAAAAAGTTTATTAATTAAACCATAGGATTGGAATTAATGAAAATAAAACAATTCTATTACGTAATTCATCTAATAGATTCTACAATATATATCCATCTCTCTTCCTTGCATTGATTCTTATCTATTCTGTCACCGGATTCTTGGATTTTCAAGACGGTGCAAAACGGTCCATGAGCATAAAGACGGTGGATTCCGTCAGAGTAGTTTCTTTCTTTGCCTCCACCGGTGACTTTAGGACCGCGGCCGAAGATTTTCCGATGGGAATTTTGGTTTCTTCTTGTTCTTGATCTTCAGCAGCAGATTCGCTTGATCTTCTTGTAGTTTTGAGTATGAAAGATTTCTTGGCCCGGACTTTTTCTCTTAGCTTTGTTAGCTGTCCAACCCAGACATCCACCACAGCTGCCATTTTCACAATCTCTTAATAAAAAGAACTTCTCTCTCTATAATTCTTAATTATGAATATGAAGAGATAATTATTATGGAGGTGATATATATAGAGGGGAGGGAGGGGAGGGGAGGGGAGGGGAGGGGAGAGATATTTGAAGATATTTAGAAGGTGTTTAGAAAAATCAGTGTACTTGTCATGCATGGGCACACAGATATGTTTTTTTTAGAATATTCTAGCTAGAGGATATTAATTAGTGTATGGCATTTTGGTAATATTGACCAACGACTCTATTGGCAATCACTCATCCTCATGACATGAGGAAGTAGGCTGGAACCTTAGTTCAAAAGATAGTTTAAGGACGATCCAGTAATTGGTCAATTTTAGATTTTTTTGGGGGAACAAAATAAGAAGAATTCACTTTTTAGTATTAATGGTATAAATTGATACAATTTCTTCAAGTTTGTATATCATATTACAGTAACAGTATTATGAAATTAACATGCACCTTATATCTAAAGGTATATATATATATATATATATATATATATATATATATATATATATATATATATACATATATACACGAGAATGATCATAGTATATATTTGTTACGAATGAAAAATGAGTAAATAGCATCATAACTATACATTGCATAAAATATACAAATACATAACTATACATTACATAAAAGAAAATGAGTAAATAGCATCATAACTATACATTGCATAAAATATACAAATACATAACTATACATTACATAAAAGATACAAATACGTCATCCGTGCCTCCGCTAGTTGAACTAGCGGATGTATAAGCCAACAAATGTACTCTCTGCAGTAGGCTTAATTCCTCTGATATTACTGGGGTGCTATTCCTAAATAAAATGACAACGATCTTGGAGATGTTGTTTGACTTTATTATCCTGGATGACTACTTGTCCCCACCAATCTTCCTTGCGTGTATTAGATCTCAGTTGTGTAGCATTAGTAGTACTCACTACTCAGTGACAGATACTATAACACCTGGCATTCCTTGGTCTCTAACTGTTTCAAAGATGCCCATTTCAATGCATCGAGTTTAAAGAGCTAAAATATATCTCTAATTTTGAAAAAGAGAGAGTACTTGGGAAGGTATAATATGAGCTCTATCAATAATTTGTTCAATAATAGTGACTGCAAATTCATCTGTTATCAAAAGAAAATAAGAAATAAATAAAGAAGGGCTACGGGTAACAAGTTATTTGTTAATTGTCAGTTTGTGAATTAAGGACCACAACTCCACATGATGTGTGTGTGTGTGTGTGTGTGTTTTGTTTTATGTCCAAGCAATTCATCTATGAAAAGTAATCTGGTGCATGCCGACAAATAAAATGGTTTATCTTGGACCAAAGAAAAACCATTTTCTGGAGGCGCCACTAGTATATGCATCTATATATGTATGAAAAACCATTTTCGGTTACTTCCTTTTGTAACCGATCATGTTTCTTCTTTTCTTTTTTGGTTTTATATAGCTGCTCGTTTTCTATGGTTGAGGCTAACATATATGTTTGTAATATAAGTCGACTCAAAAACTTAAGTTGTCTTAGACCCATTCATATATTAGTCTTTCATAATATCTTTTAATTAGATGTGAGACTCTAACTCATTTGTGATATTTTAATAATTTTTTCAATTTATCACATCAAGAACTCTCCCTCACTTGAAACACTTGTCTAATTCAATCATCGCAACACTAATTCTTAGCTAGCGAGTGGTTATTATTTTTTCATCAAGAGTCAACTTTCATTAACTATTGGTATCAATTCTCGACTAAACTCATTGAGAATTTAACATCACCGTGGAGAGCCCTTTGGGGCTTATCTTTCATTGAGAAACAACATCATCATCGTGTGTCTTTTGAAGAGACTATCCGAGATTAATTTATAAACCACCATCGCATCTTTTGAAGAGGTTTATTAGTACCAGATCAATCTTCCGTAACTCTTGATACTAGTTGTTGGGGAAGAACCAATTCTGATATTTATTTGGAACCCAACTTGACACACAAATTTAAACCATCAATTCTTAGGTATATAAATCCTTCGTTATCATTATAACGATGCCAGTCAAATTATGATATCTAAACACATGGACACTTGACAAATAATTTATCAATGAGATGTTATATATATAATAGACAGTACTCATTTGGTTAATAAATTTTGTTTTTGGGTCTATCTTCCGTATCTGTGGATAGAACAGGCTTCATTTCAATTACTTGGGGGTTGTTATAAAATAACTTGGTCAGCGTTAAAAATTAAAGTTGTTTTAATTTCTTGAATTTTTAGGCATGCATGTTAGACTTGTTTGTTAAATATTTTAAATATAATTTTTTTTATAGTAATTCCTTTTGTATATTAATTAATGAAACTATTTAAAAGATAACTTTGTAAGTTCAATTTTACTATTGGTATATAAGAAAGCCAATTAGAGCATATTTGGACTTTGAGAGAGTATCCTCTCCATTGTACATGTGAATACTAAACTCGCAAACATAAGACAATTAAAACTTTTTACGAAAACAAGTCTACAAGACATACAGGGGGTGTAGCTCATATGGTAGAGCGCTCGCTTCGCATGCGAGAGGCACGGGGTTCGATTCCCCGCACCTCCATACCCTGTTTTTTTCTCTATATAGGCTGATTGATATGGTGTTGGTTTTTTTATCAGCCAGTTTCTTAAACAAGAACAGAGAGACAGAAAACGATTCCAAACAAGCTGGGAATTAAACTGAAATTCATATTGATTGAGATAGATTTATAATAAACACACACTTAATTGCAAATTATTACTAGCTAATACATTAATATATATATATATATATATATATATATATATAATTAATTTATGGGCTAAAGCAGTGAACCAGCATAGAAAGTGAAGCTTCGGAGCACTGCAACTTGTTCTTCTTCTTCTTCATTGCTAAACGATGAATTAGGCAAGCAGTGGCAGTGGCAGTGGCAGTGGCACTGGAAGGGCTCCTCCTTTGGTCGTCTGCATGAACCGCATGATTATTATTATTATTAAGACTGGAGATGAAGCTGGACCAAAGGGTCTGATTACCACTAGTACCATTAATATCATCATTGTTGTTGCGAAGCTCGGCAAGCTCCTTAGTCCAGATATCCACAAGTGCAGACATTTTGCTTCAAGAATTAAAGACAGATTAATCGTACGAGCTAGAGCTAGAGCTAGCTAGACAGACAAACAAACAGGGTTTAATTAATTGGTTTTTGAGATAGAAATTTTTGAGTGTTTGATATTTTGGGACACAAAGATCGATTTGCAAATATATAGGAGAGTTAAGGGGCGAGGGAAGCTTGATCAGTTAGTTGTTTTTAATTAAGGTGGTTTTTGATGAATGTATATAGTAGTAAGACTTGTAGTGATTGAGGCGCACATGTATTTTTCTAAACTCGGATGGATTAATTTTACTACTAATATTTTATTGCTGCTGGTTTTGGTTTGAGTCGTCCCCCAAAAAGTTCAAACCTTGAACGCTCTTTAAAACCATGCGTGTCAACAATAATACCACCACCACCACCACACTTCCTATTGCAATCCCATGGGCATGGGCAAAGCAACAATACACTTGATCAATTGATGTACGTACTACTTTTTCCTTTTCTCTTTTTTGGTAATTAATAAGAATTATAAATATTAATCAATATATTACAATCACCATTTTACATAGACTTGTCATTTTTTTTTGCGTCACAATGATTTCAAAGAAATTCAGAGTGATTATACATTTAATTTGTTCTCAATTAATTATATTTGTTCGTTTTGAGGAGTGAGAAAGATACATTTATTTTGGGACCAAAAAGAATTCCAATGGTTTAGAGTCTCTTTAATTTGCAATTATATTGGGAAAAAAATGCGAAATCCAAAAGTAATTCATTTCCTCGGAAGAATGGGAAACAACAACAACAACAACAACAAACAAACTTTTTGGGGTGTTTTGATGAGACAATAAAACATGGGGTAGAAAAGTAAAATGATCCTTCGTAAAGGGGTCAAAAACTAACTCAAAAACAGAAAAAACATATACAATAAGTAAATTATTATTATTATCTTCATAAAAGTCGAATACGCAATTCCCGGGTTAATCAGTAAAACCCGTCTCTCACTCAAATCGATCGCCGGAGTTCATCGGAACGATGTCGTACGACGACGTGGAGATCGAAGACATGGAGTGGAACGACGAGCTTCAGGCTTTCACGTATCCATGTCCTTGCGGAGACCTATTTCAGATCACCAAAGACGACCTGAAACTCGGCGAAGAGATCGCTCGATGCCCTACCTGCTCTCTCTACATCACCATAATATATAATTTGGAAGATTTTCCGGTGACGCCGATCAGAAATCTAAGAAGAATCTTGAGCCGTCCAAGCGGCAGCAGCCGCAGCCTGTAGCAGTCGCTTGAGGATTCAGGTCATATGTATACACGTAATATACATATACACATCTATCTCTTGAGGAATTGGCTTATTTGGGTGTTCTAAATTATACTCTATTTCTACTGTAGAGAATTTTGTGGCTCTTATTATTTATAACATTTTAATTTTGGTAAGATTTATTTTTTTGTTACTAGTTGAATTGTAGCAACAAAAACTCCTAATTTTGATCATCATTCATGATTCTTTTTGTAAAGATGTGTACTTTCTTGACTAAATTGCAAATCTGACTCTCCTATTTGTCATGCTTTTGCAAATCTCTATTTTTTTTTTTCATAGATACATTAGCTATGTATCTAATGTAGGTCTGTCTGTTTTAAATTTCAAAAATATACTTTTCATTTTCAAAAAAATAGAGTTAGTAAGGGGAATTGGAAAAAGAATACCAGAGAAAGGAACTATATTATTTTTACAAAATCTCAAATCTCACTAGGCTTCCTGTTGGTAAGAGCAGTTTCCTTTTGTTTGTAGCAGCAGCAGCATAGATAGCACAAATTTGCAGAATAGATGGCGCGAGGAGGATAACAAAGGACAGCAATGGAGGCACCAGAACCAATCTTGAGCATTGACAATAGTACCTTTCTTCTTTTTAAGCAATATTCCTTGTACAACAGCTCTTTTAAGTTGCAACCAAAGGGATAGTACTACTACCTTTCAAACATGTCATGTGTGATACTCAGTTTTAATAGACAAAATAATGAAGGAAACTGATATTTTCACAACACTTTTTGATATTTTCATAACAAAAGTGTAGTATAACGGCGGTGGAATCCGTTGCTATAGGATCTACAACGATAATTTTGTTGTGGAAATATCATTTTCTGTTGTGAAAAATATCAGTTTTCACCACCAAGCCTTTGACCGGATGGTAGCACCACACCTTTGCAAAGCAAAGAATGTGGGATCGAGCCTTGGCATTGTTAAGTGTGTGAGTTTAATTTCAGTCTAAATCAGCAAAAAAATATCAGTTTTCAATAATGAAATGTCAAAACAATCATTAATAAAAATGGTGAAATATCAAAATTGTAATTAATGAAATTTTGGGAAATCATATTTGTAGCGCAAATATTATTTTTTTTTTCTCGTAAATGTTGCATTATACAGATGTATACTATGCATCAGGCATTGTTCATTTGTGCTTGACAATTGAAATATGCTGACAACACTTTAATTTTCATTTTCAAGTTGATTCTCTGTCGCACCTTAGCTGTAGATTAGGGTTAGAAATGAGATGAGAAAAAGAAGAGCAGAGAGTATTAAAACAAATTATTTCAATTTCACAGATAGCTCAAGTCATATATCCCAGCTGGGTATATAAACCCCAACGTTATCAACAAGCCATGCAGGTAAATAGTAAAACGACGCCAACAGGATACTCGCCCTAATATAAAAATTCCCTTCCATCTGATCAATTCTAACATTCTTATTTCTCACCCGCTTAATTTCGAACTATTTTCTAGCAACTGCAATCATCTCTCGGTTAAGTATTTTTGATGGGTTAGCCAGTGCTACAAAAACTTAAAAAGTTTGTAAAGGCTTTTTGTGAATCAAAAGAGCTGATGAGGCGTTTGGGTGCTAACACACAATGAAAAATAAAGATATATTGTTCAAGATTGAAACCTTTAATGATTTGTTGAGTTTGTTTCTTAAGTTGAATCGGATGGAGGTGGCTTGGATTTTGTATGCTGATATGTTTATGTTGAGGATCAATTTCCCTGTTTATATAGAAGGGAATTTGAAGAAATCCAAGGAGTTTATTGGCTACATGGAGATATTGGGGTTTAAACTAAATGCTGTAAATTAAACATAAGAGGGAGATCGTGCTGAGGAACTCTTTAGAGAAATGGTTAGTAAAGGCAATACCCCAGATGACGGCTCTTATTTTTCTTTGATTGAAAAAGGATATGGATAATCTTTTAGAGAAAAATGATTATATTTTTTCAATGTACTGACCTTACCTTCAACAGACATAGGAGGATACCATCTAATGCTAATGCTAATGCTTCTTCAGATTAATGCAGTCATTTCTTTCTATGACCGGAGAATGGACAGGTACAGCTAATTTTGTGGCATCAGCAGAACCGGAGATAGAATCATGCTGAAGAACTTCTCAGACAGATGGGTTTGTGAAAGCATAATTCCTCATGAAAGCATTTATAGTGGAAGTTTGTGGTTGATTGGAAGTTCCATGAGTTTGGTTTCCACGAAAGCCTTTGATTATCAGATACAAGCCGAATGGCAGAAACTGTTTGTGAGTTTGTAACAGTGTGTTTGGAAGAGGTTCTAGTATTGAATTTGGCTCTTGATAGTACGCTATTTGTCGGCTACTGTATAAAATACTTTCCGATTTTTATTCATTATTTGTTGGTGAGGACTGGGAGTACTTTTTACATGTTCTAGTTTGATCATTGTATAACACATTGACATCAGTAATGTTACCATCCACAATTTCTTATATATTCCTTAGTGTAAGTAAGTATTCTCTCTATGAAGAGTATTATTATTTGGTGCAGTTAGCACATCAGTAATGGTAACTTCCTCTTATTAAGCATTTCAAACTCTTCTGATGAAAATTGTATTGGCATATTCAAAATGATCTTTGTTCAAGGATTTAATTTGTCTTCTCCACAACGAAATTTTAGATTCCTATCTTTTTTTTACTTTTCCTTCTTTTGGTTTAAGATTCAAGTTCTACGGGCTTTTGTTTCTATTTGGATATGATGAATGATGGAAATATTGATGAACAAATAATTAATTGGAAATGGTAAATCAATAAGCAAAATTAAAAGAAACCGCAGGGGTAGTAATGAGGAAAGTATTGATCGCATCTAATAATTAGGAATGTCAAAGTGTGTCCAATTACATGTTTATTATAATAATAAAAAAAAATTCTCATTAACAATTGGGTCTCTAAATAAATAATAAGTAAATAAATAGACACAGATAAATAAATACCTTTAGAATCATCCACGACCCCGTCGTCTCATGGGACCATCCCTATCAGATTAGTACTAATCGTAACGCATACGCAGGAACTGTATCTTAGTGCTTAAATGAGTATTGATAATTTATATGCGTTAGGCAGATTAGATTAGCTTTGTTTTATGGATAGCAATTTTTATTAGTATTCAAAAAACAGATAACACAAATTATGACAGTGAGGTCAAAAGCTTTGGTGTTTTGTATTTCAACAGTTTTGCTCTTCAAAATCCAACCTCACATCCTAACATATATATATATATATATATATATATATATATATATATATATATATATGGGGTTAAGCTTCCTATTCTTATTTCCAGGTGTTGCTTGCAAGCTTACTCAACACAGATCACTAATCTTTCTTACACCAAGGTATATATTATATTTTAATATTCGTATTTAATTGGATGTGTTCCACTGCAGATTTGATTTTTCCTGCACAAGTGGGATCATCCTATTTGCCACACTTAATATATTGGAAATTCACCGTTGTCCACTACTTTCTACCGGGGTCCTCTGGTAGTAGTCTTCTCCTACAGTTAATTTAATCTCGAAGAGACAGGAGACGGGTACTTTTACCTCACTCTTTAAAAGCACTTGTCTTCTCTGGTTCAGTAGACAATCAACTATGGTAATATATCAACATCATATCTCAGTGCTTAACATAATTGAAATGTGGGCTTAGATAATAGTTCTCCATATAATTCAACTTTTTTATGGTCTTGTGATTTATGATATCCTTCCCCTTACCATGTCACTGAGGGGCGCCCTAATTTGTCTTGTTCCTTCTTTCTTCAAATTATGCCGAAAGGTCATATATAGAAGGTTACTTTTTTGGATTTCTAGTTTGTGGAAACACATGCACCATGCACCAAACATTGATTAGACAGCCATATTGGATTTCCAACATGAGCTTCGCTACTTCTTTCAGGTATTTAAGCGTTATATTTAGATTGCAATGAAGACACTGCAGGTCTGTGATTTCAGAGAGAAATATTAATGGGTACATTTGTGGGACATGTAGTACCTGGCTTGGCCCTTGCGCTCCTTGGTGTATGGCACATTATCAACACCATTAGAGCCTACCATCTCAAAGGCTCTGTTAATTTTATTTCAAGGTTCTGGCATCCATTCCAGATTCCTCTTTTCAATCTAAAGCACTTGGAACTCATACTTCTGTTGTCTTTCTCCATCTTTTCCATAGTCATGCAGGTCCTAGACTTCCCTTTCATGCGGTTCTCTTTTAAGCTTGACAACTTTGAGCATGCAAACATGTTTCTCCATGTTGCCATATTTGCATGTTTTACCCTTTTTGTGGAGTCAAGTCAATCATCTGAGATCCTATCAGGGGTCTCTGGGATCCTTGCTGCCTCTGTTTTTGGCCAAGAGCTTTTCTTACTCCATTATCATTCTGCTGATCACGTCGGGTTGGAAGGCCATTACCATTGGCTCTTGCAACTAATAGTGATTGTGTCTCTTGTGGCAGCTTTATCTGCTACTAGTTTTCCCTCCAGTTTTCCTTCAGCTCTTGTTCTTTCCATTTCTGTTGTATTTCAAGGGTGTTGGTTGATGAATATGGGATTCATGTTATGGGTTCCAGAGTTTGTACCACAAGGATGTGTTGTGAAGTTGGGTGATGCCAGCAGCAGCAGCAACATGGTTGGAGCGATCACATGTGAGACTGGTGACGCAGGTTCGAGGGCAAGAGCACTGGCCAATTTGCAATTTAGTTGGATACTTTCTGTTATTTTGATTTTTATGGGATGTATTTGCTTTACTTTTGCAAATAAATATCCACCTAGGGGGCAGTCAACTGGGTATGAGAAACTTTACAGTAGAGGTGTTGATGTTTCTGTAGCCATTTGTCCAGGCAAGCAAGCTAATCCATAAATATGCAGAATATCAAGCCAATGCCCATTGACTAGGTTTGAGAGAACTTTGATATGTACTAAACTATATATATATATATATATATATATATATATATATATATATATATACATATATGGGGAAAGTTATTTGGATTTCACTCGAGTTGCTTGACTTTGAATCTCGTTTGCTTTTGAATTATAAGAAATGCAAACCATTATAATATGAATCCTAATCCATAGTATGGTGATCTTGGCATCCCATGATGATGATAAGTAAACTTTTGATCATAAGTAGCAAACCTTATCCCAGGCAAAGGTTGGTGCACAATTTGGCCATATTGCTCCATTTTAGTTCCCCAACAGTGCTTGCCAAAATTGTACAAATCATCAGTTCTCACCTCGCTTTGAACCGTATCATTACTTGAGACACTCAAAACATCATTTAGAAACGAAATCTATAAATTGTTAAAATGCTAGATTTGTCCTATTTGAATGACCTTTAGCTGCATTGGGACTATACCAATACTAAAAAACTATGGCTCTCTGTCCTCAACAGACCAAGATAAGAAAAAGGAAACTGAGAAAGGGAACATTCCCACATGCATGAATGCCAAATTTCTAAGTCCTTCAAGCTTTACATTATTTGTTTTAGCAGAAAAAGAAATAGAAATAATAAATGCTGCACTGCTGAAACTTCTATGGTTAACATACTTGCATGTGTTTCAATAGAAGATGGTGGCAGTTTTATTTATTATATCTCATTAAATATCATTACCTTAATTGATTGAAAATCAATTGTAATTGTGATGTGTAGTTCATGTCTTGAGGTGATGGTGGCAACCAGAAAGTTGTCCCGGCCGTTGTTGAATATATTCTGAGATGTAGGTGATCCTGATGAACTCTAACTATTGCTGTAATGAAGTTTCTTTTGTTTATTCAAATCAATGGACGTAAACATGTAGAATTGATGGATTTCAAGGCCAACTGATGAACGCTGAATTTATGCAGCAGCAACATGCTTGGAGTGGTTTCAATTGACATGTGAAGCAGATATTAGGGCAAGAGCACCAGTCAGTTTACAATTTTCAGTTTGACATTATCAGGTATATTGATCATATAGGGTGTATTTGCTTAATTTTTGCAAAATAAATAAATAAAAATAATCAACATTTATTGCTCCTTAAGTTGTGCATAATAGTACCTTATTATACATCCGGTGTGGTCATATATACAACCTTGGTAGCTTCAGGTGAGCATGTAGCACTTGTAGCTTGGTAATTATATTTGTCATTTTATACGTAGAACGTAGGAGGTAGCCGTGGGGTGAGGGTAACCTCCAATGGAGTTGCTTTTGGGTTGGTCACTCCTGCGCTTTCAGTCATATCGATGGGCGAGTTTAAGATGGTTCCCAACTCAAACCCATGAAGCAACCGAGCCAGTGTCAAGTGCAGGACCTGGATTGCAAATGCAATCCCAGGGCATGACCTCCTTCCTGAGCCAAATGGTATGAGCACAAAATCCTGACCCCAAATGTCTACATCCGCATGTTTCTGGAGGAACCTTTCGGGCTGGAACTCTAGAGGGTTGGACCAAATGCTGGGGTCACGTTGCAACTTCCAGAGGTTAACCAGTAGCCGTGTGCCAGCTGGAATGTGGAAACCTGCCACGCTACAATCTTTCAACGCTTCGCGTGGCACTGATAGTGGCGCAGCTGGATATAATCGTAACGTTTCCTTGACAATGGCTTGTAAGTAAGTTAGATTCTTTACATCTGATTCCTTCACCAGGCGATTTCTTCCAACGTGGATGTCCAACTCATCTTGGGCTATTTGTAACACGTGGCGGTTGTTAAGTAGCAGAGAGAGTGCCCAAGTAAGTGTGACCGTCGTTGTCTCGTAGCCACCTAAGATAAGACCCTGCAACCAAACAGTACATGAATGAAAATAACATATCTGAGCTTCTACTTCAGACTATCCTATTATAGTTTATGGATTATAGGATGAATGATAATGTGACGCCCCCAAAATCGGGACCATTTTCCTTCCCGATCTTGTGCGTTAATACTACCTTGTTATAGTTTTGAAACATTATTTAATGTTAAAATAGCTAAAAATGCAGAAATTTTTTTTTTTCTTTCCATTCATTCATTCCCTGAATCACAACCTTTACGATTTTTTTTTAATACAAAAATCATATTTATTATATGATTTGTATAATCTGAGTAAACGTATTAAAAGCTTAAGTCTCAATACTTCATATCTTTTCTATCGATGATTCACTTATTTCAGAATCATATCTATTCTCATTTCAGAATAAACATTCTTTATTTATTCAACATTTCAAACTATACATAACTACCAATTACATTTAACAAAACTATCAATCATGGATTTATACCATTTCTAATTCAAGAAAATGTATTCATTTTGCACATCGTTCAATTTTCATCATCTGTATAGCAAGTAATATTGCTTAACATCATTAACCTGCAAAAAGTTTGTGTTTGCAAGATTGAGCTCGACAACCCAACAAATTTAACAGTCTATCATGTTTCACATAGCACACAATTCCATATGCACTATATTTTCTTTACTATGCACATCCGCATGCAACATATATTCTTTACTATGCATATCTTACATGCATCAATAATTCCTTACAAAGCATATATTCATGCATTATACATTTTTAATCTATCGAGTTACATCATATAACATGTGCTATCACATATCACATATAAATTGAGTTCCATAACCCAATTAATTTAGTCATATTTTGACTTTAACAATTCATAAAGCATGGTATGTAACTCACCACATAATCACATTTAATCCACAAACATAATAGAACTGAAAAACTTGTCTCGTTCAATGACCATTGATACAAACTTTAGTTTAACTTCACTTCACGAATCCTACAAAGTTATGTTTACATGTATGCATACATTAGTCACAGATTCATATCCCATAACCTGTATAGCTAACAATATTCACATAAACTATATCAATATCTGATATTCTTATTTCCATTCAACATCCATATTCCTTTAGAATATTTTAAGTTTCGGCTTAATATAGCCATACATTCTCAAAAAGTTCCAACACAATTTTTAAAATATCAATTCATTATCTTTACAGTTTATAACTCTTTTATAATGCATTTATAGACTTTACACGCATCTATATGTAGACTTGTAGTCATATAGTGCATCCGTGACTTTACTTTGCGTAATTATAGCTTATTTTTGCTTTTGTTAGTTTAAATGCTATTGCGCACAAATATTAACTTTCTAAGCTTAATGCGTTCATATTACATTACTTTTCCCCATTTCATGTACACATGAAGTACATATATGCTTTTGCATATACGCCTCTCTTATAATGTCAAATCTGGCCTCATTTTTCTTGGCTTGTAGGTAGACATATGCTATTTTATGTCAAGCGTTGAGTTTTCAATTCCGTTTGCATAATCCACTTTGCATTTCGAAAATCGTTCGATTCCGAGGTATAGCTTACATTTTATTTCTTCGTCATAGTTTATATGTTAAACCATTTCATATCCATGCACACCGTCTCGTATCGTTAATTTACATAGCGTATTCATAGCTTAATATTCACTCTCGCGAATAAATTGAATTCTCTTTTCATATATATATTAGTTTTATAAGTATGTCACTTCTTGATTTCGTTCTTGTAACCTTCGCCTTTTGTTTTGAAAACCTTTTGTTTTCAAATTTTACATTTAATATTAACGTTATTCAATCTGTTTATACTCCATCGCACGAATAGACTTTGCACATGTAAATTTATGTTTACATAATGCTTTTCTTGCTTCTCTTGTATATTGAACGAATTTACATTTTAAAAGGCTTCGACATGGCTTTAGCATATCATTACGTTACATGCTTATTTTATAACCATTCATATCTCATGAATGCTCATACTTTTATATGTAAACTAAAGCGTTTTAGTAGTTTAGCTTATGTATTAAATGTATTTATAATTTATATATATATAAATTATAAATACTATATCATTTCACACATTTGTATTATTTCATTTCTATTCCGTTTCCATAAGCTAAATCATCAAAACCATCGAAGCAAAACATTGCGAAATCTAAACAGCATCCCAGCTGGGCATGACTGGCAGCTTGGCCCTGCGTGGCCCGACGTGGCTCAGCAGGGCTTGGCCTTCGCTGGGCAATCCCAAGCACTCGACGCCCGTTTCGTGATTTTCTAATTCCTAATTCACTAATCCAATCCCATCCCAATTTGGATATATTATAGGTTGTATGACCACCTATTTTTAGAAAATGCTAACCGAACATTTTGGGTAACTTAGAGGCGTTAAACAAGAGACCAATACAGCCCCCAGTCAACTGCTACTGTGCACTGCTGCTGTACTGTGCTGCTGTGGACAGCAACCCCCTTTGCGACACGGCTACTTTGCAATTTTGCCATTTTTAGCTCGCATGTCGGATCGTGCTCATTTTTGAATATGTTATACATGGTATGTAAGACTATTTTTAAAAAATACGAGTCACCCAGTTTGGGTTCATTAGGCAGCCCAAACAGTCCGTCAAAAGTGGACGTTCATAACAGTTTCCAATTCATTTCCAGCTTTACCCTCTCTCACTAAAACAGTCGTAACTTTTTCGTTTCAAAACATTTTTGAGCGATTCTTGCGCCCACGCGAAGCTAACTTCTGGGGATAAAACTCTTATGCTTTTACCATTTTCAAATTCTTAACACAAAATTCCAGAAAATTTGCGCAAGGGACCCGTCTGAATCGGTTTTCCAGATTTTTGACAGATTCGATGCACCCACTTTAGCACGTCATAACTCGATCATCCAAACTCGGAACGAGTCCGTTCCGGAAGCTATGGCTAGCTGGGATTGCACACTACTAGACCCCAGAAATTTAAAATTTTCCAGCTAGTTTAACTAGCCGAAACAGTTAGCCAAAAGTAGCCCAACACACTAACTTTTAAATTTTTCGTTTTGGCTTAAAATTACTTCCTCTTCAATTTAATTCGCCCAAACTCTTTAATTATCAGTACATAATATACATATATCTAGCCCAAACCTTGGTTTTGTCTATTAATTGGTTTTAAACCAAAACAGTCCATATAAGACTTTTATCAAACACTATATGTGCGCTGAAGTGAAACACTTATTTCACAGCCATTTGTTTGAGCTATTATCCCATTTTAGTCTCCTTATATCACCACACAACCAAACCTATATCCTTTGTTTCTAATTCCAGTCTATATCAACATTTACACAATCAATTCATATATAACCAACTATTTACCAAACTAGTTAGTTTATTCATATTCCAAATTTCAATTCTTTTGATTTTTACATAACTATACAAATATATCAGTCTCTATGGTTATGCATACTTAACATCCAGTGTTAACATTTTTTTTTTTGCACCACCAATTACACATACACTGATAATTACCAACTAGTCATACATGAACCAACTTTGGTCAAACATTGCATTCCATGATAAAAAGTATAATCAGGACATGTTATAGTACCTAATGCCTGCTTGTTTTAAAATTTTCATTATCCTTTAGTTTAATCTCAGCTGCTCCAACCAATCCTTGAAGCTCCAATTTGTCTTATCTAAACCGAATGAATGAGTTGAGAATTGGTATAGGAGGGACAGTTGGAATTGGGCAGAAAGAGGGACGGTTGCAGCTGGGTAAGAAAGGAATGAAATTGGAATAGAGGGCTTAATTATATGAGGCCTTATATTTGCACCGCACTGCATTTCCTTGGCTAACACTTGCAATAGCCTGCTGAGTATGATAGGCTATTTACACCTCCTATTGCCAGCTCCTGCTAATCCATCGCTTAGCGTCTTTTATTTCCTTTCTAATAATCCCACCTCTTTCATTAAGTATATTTCATATGTACATATACTCACTCTTTCATTATTATATGCATAATGTATTTACATGTATACAATATAATTAATATCAATACATGTAATTAAATTATTATTTTTTTACATGTACTAAATTATAATCATACCAATATATGAATTATAATTTAATAAAATTATACATTTATAATATGTATAAAAATCATCTCACTAATTATGGAGTTATAATCTATAATTAATTTAAAACTTTTTGTGTAATGGATCAATTAATTAGAAAAATTAATATTTAATCTATTAATTATTCTAATTTATTGATCGCACTTAACTTATACAACTAATTGTATAAAGTTAAATTTAATTATCTCCTTTCTTCCGTAAATTGTTTCTACAATTTACTTACATATAATAAATATATAATATTAATATATTTATTATACATAACATCACATATTGCTTAGCACATAATCCCTTATGTGATACAATATCATTCACATATCATCTAATAAGAATTTTCTTTATTTAATTCTTATTTTAATATTTCCTAAAAATTTGGATTATCACAGATTACGAAAACAATTTTAAATAATTTTTTGATATACATATTGGTCCTTCTAACTTTGAGAATAGAGCCCTAAATTTTTTATTTTTTTCTAATTACATTCCTATTTTAAATTATTGTGAGCTTTTCTTTGAAAAATTTTGGGTGAGGCGGCTGCCCTGACTCGACCTCTATGGTTATAGAAATCCAATGAGAAGTTTCATTTTTAAGATAAATTATTGAGGATTCTATATGGTTATAGAGAGGTTTGAGGATTTTGTAATGGATGATATATGTATTTTGGAATTCTTTAAGGGACTTACCAAGCAAGTGCTCTTAATGGCAGTATCTGTGTGATGCTGCTCATCAGCATTCATGACGGACAACATAACATGAATAAAGTCTTGCTCTGATTCATTGATGCTGCTTAGAGTTTCCCTTTTCTGTCGATGCTCCTTCACCCAGCTTCCAAGTACATGATCGATCTCCTTAGCTGTCTTCTTCATCTCACCCTTGTATCCTTTTAACGCATCTATCCAACCAAATAAGGGAACTGCGTCAGAAACCACAAACAACCCCAATAGATGCATAAAATCTCCCATGGCCTTTTGGCACCGCCTGGACTCCTCATCTCCATACACACCAGTTCCAAAATATCGCTTTCCTGCCACCATCCTCACCACTATGTTCATTGTCAGGTCTCCAAACCTCTCTTTCATTTCCACCACAGCTTTGCTTCCACCTCTACTACTACTTATCCATTGCTCATACAGCTCCCTGACGAAAATATTGACCTCTGATTCCCGAACATGCTTGAGAATATCAAGTCGATGGGTGGATAGTAGCTCAACTATTGCTAACTTACGTATATCACGCCAGTATGGTCCATAAGGCAGAAATCCAATCACAGCATGGTCATAAGCCATGAGCTTCGCTGCTAACGATTTAGGACGGGTGGGGAAGACTTTGTCATGGGTTGTAAAGCATTCTTTTGCAACTTCCCAGCTGCTAACCACAAGAGTTGTGTGAATCCCTAGTTGCAAAGAGAAGATAGGTCCGTATTTATCAGCCATGGGTCCAAGGATATGATGTAATAGCTTGTTTGCTCCTAGAAGATGAAGGTGACCGATAAAAGGCCAAGCCCCA
Organism: Panax notoginseng; assembly: GCA_016801055.1. Classification (NCBI taxonomy): domain Eukaryota; kingdom Viridiplantae; phylum Streptophyta; class Magnoliopsida; order Apiales; family Araliaceae; genus Panax; species Panax notoginseng. The sequence goes on from CM029019.1 coordinate 6,422,405, forward strand.
GCAGGTTCTGGAGGTCTGGAATCGCTCTTTTTGCCTTTGGCATGGGCACTGATGATCCTCCATAAAAAAATAACACCAAAAAGAAGGCCACACATTACTGTTATGTCTTTCAGCTGAATGTAGAGAGCCATTTCGTAAACTAGAGATCACTCTTCGGCCCCTATATTACTCTTTCTTCTTGTTGTTTATCTATTAATTATTAATTTCACTGGAACAGTGGGTTGGCACGTACGTATACAGAAAACAAAGAATCCAAAGTTAGGCAGACATATAAGAACGTCTCCAGAAAAGAACAGATTCTCCGACTTATTGTTATGTTCTGAGCTATCCAGTTGAATGGAATATAATGCTTCTCTTGCCCCCAAAAGTCTACGATAAGAAAATATAGCCATATCATAAAGAAAACTGAGTTGGGAAAAGTCCAATCCACGTACTCTAAATTGCTATTGATGACCTTGGTTTCGTGTGTGTTTATTAACAAGTTGGTGTCAGTTTCTATCAACTTTATTAATTGCTTTCAGTTAACTGTAGTTTTTCACTGAAACAGGTCCAACGAAAGTTATGGGTGGCAGTCTGAGTCTTTGAGTTTAACGGGCATCTCTTCCTTCATTTTCCCATTGCAAGAGGACTGAGGAATTATGGAGGAGGATTGGGTGTGACCTGTAATTTTGTAGTTTTTTCTTCATTCAAAAGTGGGCATATTTCCCCCTTGACTTCTTGTTATTTACTCAGCGTTCAATTTTTATAGGTCTAGCTGATAATGACAATGGATATGATATTTTGTTTCCTCCTAAATCTGGATAGGTTAGAGTGATACCCATACTCAAAACCTATGGTTCTCTCTCCTCAGAAGACCAAGATAAGAAAAAGGAGAAGGGAATGTCCACATGCATGAATACTAAATTGTTAGGGCCTTCCAGCTTTACAATATTTGATTATAGCAAGAAAAGAGAAAGGAAAAGAAGATTGCTATACCGCTGAAATGTGTATAGTTACATGCTGTGTTTCAAAAGAAGATGGGTGGAAATAATAGTTACAATTCATTACTTTCCTTCATTGTTTTTCATTCAGTTGTAATGAATTTCTTCAAGTGTTGGTGCCATGAACATGTAGGTAAACATGCTTGGAGTATTTCTTCAAAATTGACCCATAATGCAGATATGAGGGCAAGGCAAGACCCCGGTCACTTTTCAATTTAATTGGATACTATCTGGTATTTAGATCTATCTTCTAGGATGTATTTGCTTACTTTTCGCAAAGTATTGTCCGCCTAGGAGCCAGTCAAGTCGGAATTGCCAACTATATAGTAGAGGCACGGATGTTTCTCTAATCAACAAGCAATCTCTTCCACAAGGTATGTTGTATGTCAACTGTCGAGTCATTTCCCAGTCGGATATTTGAGATGTATTTTCACAAAAGTATATGTGGACAAAGTTAATCTTGCTTAGTCGTGAGTTGCTTGAGCTAGAAACAGTGCGGCTCTTTATTAATAGGAAAACAAACTGTTCTTACATGAACTCTGTTCCATGCACTATCACATAGAACAGTTTATAACATCTTATTTTTTAGTAATAAAGAAATACTACAATTATTGCTGCTCAAGGAATGGAAAATAGTAACTTAAACATCTGGCGTGGACATACAGCCTTGATAGCTTAGGGCAGCGTGTAGAGCATGCACTTGTAGGTGATATTTTTGTTTTATACATAAAGCTGAGGAGGTAGCCGTGGCCTGAGGGTAATCTCCAAAGGAGTTGTTTTTGGGTTAGTAAGTCCTGTACTTTCACTCATATCAACGGGTGAGTCTGAGACGGTTCCCAACTCAAACCCATGAAGCAACCGAGCCAGTGTCAAGTGCAGGAGCTGGGCTGCAAATGTGATCCCAGGGCATGACCTCCTTCCTGAGCCAAATGGTATCAGCTCAAAATCCTGACCCCAAAAGTCCACATTAACATGTTTCTGGAGGAACCTATCGGGTTGGAACTCTAGAGGGTCGGACCAAATGCTAGGGTCCCGGTGCAACTTCCAGAGGTTAACTAGTAGCCGCGTGCCAGCTGGAATATGGAAGCTTGCCACTGTGCAGTCTGACATTGCTTCGTGTGGCACTGATAGTGGTGCAGCAGGGTACAATCTTAATGTTTCCTTGACAATGGCTTGTAAGTAAGTTAGATTCTTCACATCTGATTCTATCACTTGGCGGTTTCTTCCAACGTGGATGTCCAACTCGTCTTGGGCTTTCTTTAGAAGGTGGCGGTTGTTAAGTAGCAAAGAGACTGCCCACGTAAGTGTGATGGTGGTTGTGTCAAAGCCTCCTAAGATAAGACTCTACAATCAAATGTTACAAAAAATTGCTTATCTGACAAGTTTGGGATCTAGCTCAACATGGTCGGACAAAAATATGGTCAGAGTGAGCTTCTACTGCAGAATATCCAAAATTATAGTTTGCAGACCTAATAGGATACATAATTAGTAGAAACAATCTCCTCATGTACAATGACAATATAGAATTTTCTTTCAGCAAGGGCTCATAATTAATTATCGAAAGTTTATCCATCAATTCTTTTTTTATATGGTGATTGTAATGTTTCTACAAAATACTCTACATTAAATTACACAAGAACCCACACTATCTAGGTCTGACCATGGTTATGGAAATAAAAGGAGAAGTTTGTTTTGGGAGTTGCATATATAAATCATTTATGGTTTTTTCATGGATGAATTTTGGAATAGCAAGGAACTTACCAAGCAAGTGCCCTTAATGGCTTTATCAGTGTCATGCTCGGTAAACTGGTTACCATCCTTGACAGACTGCATAACATGAATAAAGTCGTGCTCTGATTCATTGATGCTTAGAGTTTCCCTTTTCTGTCGATGCTCCTTCAGCCACCTTCCAAGTACATGATCGATCTCCTTAGCTGTATTCTTCATCTCACCTGTGTATCCTCGCAATGCATCTATCCAACCAAATAAGGGAACTGCATCAGAAACCATAGACAACCCCACCAAATGAACGAGATCCCCCAATGCCTTTTTGAACCTCCTCGCCTCCTCATCGCTATACACTTCAGTGCCAGAATATCGTTTGCCTGCCACCATCCTCAATATTACGTTCATTGTCAGGTATCCAAACCTCTCTTTCAGTTCCACCACGGCTTTGCTTCCACCTCCTCCATTGCTTATCCACTGCTCGTACATCTCCCTGACAAAACTATTGACCTCTGATTCCCGAACATGCTTGAGCACATCAAGTCGACGGTTGGATAGAAGCTCAACTATTAATAGCTTACGTGTATCACGCCAGTATGGACCATAAGCCAGAAATAAAAAGACTGAATGGTCATAGCCCATGAGTTTTCCTGCTAGAGATTTTGGACGGGTGAGGAAGACTTTGTCATGGGTTGTAAAGCATTCTTTAGCAACTTCCCAGCTACTGACCACAATAGTTTTGTGAATCCCTAGTTGCAAAGAGAAGATAGGTCCATATTTATCGGCCATGACTCCAAGGGTTCGATGTAATATCTTGTTTGCTCCTAGAAGAGGAAGGTGACCTATAAAAGGCCATGCCCCAGCAGGTTCTGGAGGTCCGGAGTAGCTCTTGCTGCTCCTGGCATGGCTACTGATGATCCTCCATAGAAAAATAACAGTAAAAAGAAGGCCACCCAGAGTGATATCTTGCAGCTTAATGTAGAATGCCATTCCTTTAACTAGGAATAACTATTCCCCTATCTATGACTAGTGTAGTTTATTAATTTTAGTAAAACATTGGATTGACACACACGATAAATAAAGACAGAAAACAAGGGGTCCAACATTAGACAGACTAAGACGTATCTAACTTGTTGGTATGTATGTTCTCAATCAAAAATGGATTCTAGTGCAATAATAATGACATCTATGATGATATTTCCTCCCACGTGTGATTTGTGAATAAGGCTACCTATCTTCAAAATCTATGGTTCTCTTTCCTTGTGAATCCTCGATTACTAAAGATATCCTTATCATAAAAAGAAAATGCACATGGGACAAGTCGACATACATGAACCATTGCTATCAAATTCCATAGATGCAGTGTCTAAAAACAAGATGGTGGAAGTTTGCGTGCACGCTTTTAAGACTTAATGTTATAACAAGAGGGAGATTGTTATATATTGCACCTTATTTTACACTTTTAAGACTTATTGTTTGTCATATTTGAGTTTGATAAAACTCATTTGTGGACATAATTTAAGTAAGTATAAAAAGTGTAACTTAATATCCTCTATGTGGAGAATGAGAGTAATTCATTTGGTTCAAGTTGGAATCATATGACTTGTGTTTATCGATGACTTAAGTGAAACATTTGATAAGGTGCAAGTTGTTTGTAAAAACTAGTTTGTCTTAGTTCCATTATGATTAATAAAAGATTATTAGTGGCTTTATAAGCATAAGAGATGTAATCTTATTTAATTATGTGAAACAAAAGAAAAGAAGTCCGATATATTTTGGATTTGACAACTAGTTAATCTTTGATTGTGACTCTCCATTTTTCTATTTAAATTACATTATTATTAATAGTTTGTAACTTACACATCATTATGACTAATGTGTAACTTACAACATTATATCTATAATAATGTGTAATTAAAATAGATAATAATTGTTACTATTATTTATGTATACATATATATATATATCTATATATGTGTAGATATATGAAGAGATATACATATACGAGGAATGGAGTATAATTACATGAGAAGAAGAAAACTTGCACATAAAATTTTCTCTTCTTTCAGTTAATTTTTTCTATAAACATATAACTATCATAAAGAAATATTCGACTGGAACATTTGTGAATTGCTATCACAAAATTGTTCAACTCTGAAACTTAGCATATATCCTGGAGGTATATCGCTTGTAACTCATAGGAAACCATTCACGATGAGGGCGATAAAGACCTTAAGGATAGGGATTACCCGGATCATGTTTTCCAATTATTTTTTCGATTATGACTCTACGAAACTACAGTTCTAACACTTAATAATCATCACTTTCAGTAATTTCTTTCTATTGGCAATTAAGGATAAAAATAAAGAAGCGATGAAGAGTGTTTAAACCTAAAATACTTGATTCAACTCACTTGCTGCCAACTGATTACATGAGATTAAGAGGTATTTATAGTTCAAAGGAACATGAACATACATAATTCTATTAATGCCTCCTACACTTTCAATAAAGACTTTTACAATTCTCAAAGAGTCACACAAGGAATAAAAGAGACAATACAAAGAACCAACAATTTCTTAGAGACAATTCATGAACAATCTAAAAGACTTTATTAATTTGGTTTAGTTTGCTAACATTTTCATTCAACTGTAGTCTTGATCTATAACCAAATTTTCAAATAAACTATTTCAATAGTCCAATGATCCGATGAAAGTTGTTGGTGGCAGAAAGTCTCTTGAGTCTCATTGTTGAATTGTAAGAGGATTGTGCAATTATTTATTTGGGACTATGAAGGAGAATTGGGTCGGCTCATTTCCTTGGAGTGTTAGATATATAGACTAATATGGGTCAAAACTAGTTAAACTACTAACAGAAAACACTAGTTAAACTAGTTCCAACCCATAACCTAAAAATTAGTTAACCAACCCAATAGATCCAACTAGTTTTGGTTAACTATATGATTCTCTAACTAAATTTCCAGGTCTATATATAGGTTTGTCAATTCTAAGGATCAAGTAGCTTTATGCTTTGTTGACCATTTATCTGTAGAAAAGTGCTAGAGTTTTTAAGGATGGTTACCTCTCTCTTCCTATGCTTTGAGATAGATTTTATTTCCTTGATTTGCTTTGTGTTACTTGTATGTTAGCAATGACATTGTGGGATGTTCATAAAGGTTGATGGAATGGCAGTGGTTAGCATGAAGTTAACTTTGGTCAATTGACCAATACAGTGTTGACACGCAGGTCGGGAGATGATATCTGTCTGCGTGTCAGCATTGTATTGATCAATTGATCAACTTACTGCAAAGTTAACTTCATGGTAAACGGATCCTGATGGAATGCTCTTCATTTGCCCTTGGCTTTGTTTTGTTTGGCGGACTTGTTGTCCTCCTTTGTAGCTCTTCTTCTTTCTAAGAAATTTTCTGTTTTATATGCAAAAAATTTATTTTCCAACTTTTTTAGACAAGCTGATTGCCGATTGGAGTGACTAGCTGTGGCAGAATAATATTTTCTGAGATAATAAATACGTAGCAGCAATGAACATTGTTCTGCCTTCTCAATTCAATTATGAGTGTGCCTATCTAACTGTAGTCTGTAATTGATTGATCATGAACACTGAATTTATGTAGCAGCAACACGTTTGGAGAGCTCACAACTGACCCATGATGCAGATACGAGGGCTGGTCAGTTTTCAATTTTAGTTGGATAATATCTGGTATTTTGATCTTATGTAAGGTGTTTTCTTAATTTTTGCAAAAAAATTTATCCGCCTAGAAAGCTGTCAAGTGGGAATTACCAACTAAACAGCATAGGCACGGACGCTTCTCTAGTCACCTACACCAGATGCATGAATTTCCGATAGCCTTTTGGCACCGCCTCGACTCCTCATCTCCATGCACACCAGTTCCAAAATATCGCTTTCCTGCCACCATCCTCACGACTATGTTCGTTGCCAGGTATCCAAAACTCTGTTTCAATTCTACCACAACTTTGCTTCCACATCATTCATTGCTTATCCATTGCTCATACAGCTCCTTGATGGAAATATTGACCTCTGATTCCCGAACATGCTTAAGCATATCAAGTCGACAGGTGGATAGAAGCTCAACAATTGCTAGCTTACGCATATCACGCCAATATGGTCCATAAGGCAGAAATCCAAGGATGGTATGGTCATATCCCATGATCTTTATGGCTAAAGATTTTGTACGGTTAGAGAAAGCTTTGTCCTGGGTTGTAAGGCATTCTTTTGCAGCTTCCCAGCCACTAACCACAAGTATGTTGTGAATCCCTAGTTGCAAAGAGAAGATAGGTCCATATTTATCGGCCATGGCTCCAAGGGTATGATGTAATATCTTGTTTGCTCCTAGAAGATGAAGGTGCCCCAGTAGGTTCTGGAGGTCGGGAATTGCCCTTGTTGCTCCTGGCATGAGTACTGATGATCCTCCATAGACAAATAACAGCAAAAAGAAGGCCCAACAGTGTGATGTCTTGCAGCTGATTGTAGAATGCCATTCCTTAAACTAAAGATCACTTCCCCTATCCCATTCCAAGTATTATTTATTTAACAAGTACAATATATTAATTTCACTAAAACAGTCAACTGAGACGCAGTGTACAAGTAGGCAGAAATCGATGAATCCAAAGTTGTGCAAACACAAGATGTACGCTAACCAGAAAAGGACAGATTTTCCCGGACTTATTGTTATCTCATCAGCTCTTCAGGTTGAATGGCTTGTAGTGACAATAATAACAATATGTATAAAAAAATTTCTCCAGATGTGGATAGGCTACCAACACTCAAAATCTTTGTTTGTGAAATAGAGAAGAGAAATGTTTCGCTTTCGTGATAGGTAATTGTTTTACAGTCGAGTAGCAACCCTCCTTTATCCTGGCTTGTGAAAGGCATGCAAGAAAGAATAGGCAGAGACCACAGTAGAGAGAAGAGAAGACATAAGAATTATTTGGGGACGTGAGGCAGGCTCATTCACACATTTAACTATAGATGGAAATTATTTTGTTTTAAGTTGACTATTTCTCATATTATCTATATATAACATAAAGGGAGATACACTTTCCAGTTCCAATCAATATGTTTTTTTCATCAGTCCAAACAGGACTAGAAAACTGAAGAAAAAGACCTATTCGACGTTAAAAGAGAAGACAATGCACTAGGAGGGCGTGTCACTACTTCTAAGCGAAATTCAACTTTAAATCACTGCAGGCTTCAGTTATATATTTGGCCTTGGCTCAGAAAAGGATGAATTCTAATTTCAGCAAAGAAAGATTGTTCTGCTTTCTCAACTCATTTGAACGTAGACAATGTAGACTTGATGAATTTTTAGCTCTAAGCGGTGGTGTAGGCAAACCTTTGTTGATAAAGTTGAAGGGTTGATATTCTCTGTATCTGCTTCAAGCACAGAGCCTTTGACAACTGTGGTTAAAGAGAGTGAGACCTTTTTTTTGGCAGACTCAAGTGTATACTTGGAGACTTGGGGATTGTTGAAAATCTCCAACAAGAATGTTGTTAGAGCGTATATTAATCGGCTTTTTGTAAAGCAACGAGTTATCAAACTGGCAAAAAAATTATTCTAGTAGTATGTTGCCGTAGTTTGAGGTTCTATCTGTGGGCATTGCTCCTGTTCTTCATTTTTCATACTAATTTGCTTGGTGTGCTTCATATACTACCACTTTTGGTTGATAATGTGCCTCTGTTATTCATTGACACACATCTTCTCTTTTTTTCTTTTTTTCTTTTTTTTCTTTTTTTCTTTTTGGTTTTTTTTTCTCCTGTGAATGAACCTCATATATATATAGTAAAACAAACAAAATGAACTTTAAAGCAATAACAAACAACATTGAAGTGTTGAATTTACAATTCTCTATGCATTTATAAAATATGAAAACCAACTTCTTTGTAACCATGGTTCTAGCTGTCAAGGATGATGCATATATACCATTAATAACAATGAGTCAAATGGATATAAGAGAATAACAAGATGTTATTAAAAAAATTGGCCAGTGCAGTTTCTAACAGAAACCCAGTTTACTAGTTATATAATAAATATGCCAAAACATTTGAATTCTACACAAAATAAACAAAGATACAGTTTGATAAAGAAAGCACCAGTAATTTTCTTGAATTCTTCATTCAGATTCCTCCACAGATGCTTCAATTCGAAGGAGAACAAAGCCCACTGCAACTCCAACAAGCACAAGCCCATTCATCACTGCAGCAATCCTGAAAATCTCATCCACAGCATTGCAGGTGGAAGTCAGTGCTCCACCACCATTTTTTTGGCCTTGTGATGGAAACTTCAATGAGCTAACAAACTTGGCAAAGGACTGTTCTGTGCAAACTGGAAGGCCTAATGATGAGACCACATTGTTCTGAGCTTTTAGCCCACTAAATGAGTTCAGCCCACTAATGTAGTTCACATTAGGCCTCTTTTGGGGTGGCCCGGCTTGGACCCGCGGCGGCGGCGGTGAATGTTGCCGAGACAGGGTTGCTGAGGCTGCTGCCATTGTTTTTTCACCCACAACCTAAACAAAAAGATAGAAAGCTGTTAATATTATGAAAGAAGAGTCTTTTTCTAGTGAATAAGTTTTGATCAAAATTAGTGGAATTGAGAATTTAGATGGTTGATTTACCTGTTGTTGGATGGTTTTGTGAGGAGTTTGCAAGTTTGTTTGAAGTATAGAGATGGTGAGGAGAGTGAATAATGGGGGGAACTTTGTATGGGAAGAAATGGATAAGGTTGTTTGGAGATGAATGGTGGATAAGGAGATTAGATGAGAGCTTGATTTTGTAGGGAAGCACTCACTTTAAATATTGACCAAGAGAAAATGTGGTACATAGGAATTAGGGTCAGATGTTTTTTCGGTAATTGTAATATAGGTCAAATTTATAAACAGATAACTGAATTTTTTTTTACAGTCAACTTATTGTATTAATTTTGTTAATAAAAATTAAAAAAAACCGTATTTTTATTAACAGAAATGATGACTAGACAGCTGACTTATCTATAAAAAAAGCCTATGTGGCAATTATTATGCGACGTGGCAGTGATAATGTGGATTTGGAGAAAATTTTTATAAAAAAATAGGAAAAAATATTTTAAAGTATAATATAAATTATAAAAATTAGCCAAAAAAAAAATAAATAAATAAATAAAAATAATTATTTTTAATAAAAATTAAAAAGCGCAGTTTTTTTTTTTTAAAAAAATTTAAAACATATTTTTTTTATTATAAAAATAATTGTTTTTTTTATTTTTATTTAAAAAAAATAAAAACTTAGTTTTTTTTAATAAAAATATAAAAATGAAGTTTTTTTATAAAAAAATAAAAAAAGTCAGTTTTTTTTAATAAAAAAAAAGACAATTTTTTTTTATAGTTTTTTTATTATTATTTAAAAAAACGCTGAATTTTTTAATAAAAATAATTGTTATTTTAAAAATGCAACTTTTTTTAATAATTAATTTTCTTTTTTTTATATTAAAATAAAAAAATAAACAAAACGCTGAATTTTTTAATAAAAAATATTGTTAAAAATGCAGTTTTTTTTTATATAAAAAAATTTAACAGATTGATTTTTAAATGTTAAAATTTTAAAATCTCTTAATTAAAATATTTTAACATTAATCTGTTTAAATTTTTTTATTAAAAAAAAAATTGCATTTTTAATTTATTTTTATTAAAAAAACTACATTTTTTTTATTTTTATTAAAAAAACTGCTTTTTTTTTTATTTTATTAAAAAAAATTTGCATTTTTTTAATTTTTTTAAAATTATTTATTTTTATTAAAAAAAATGCGTTTTAATAAAAAAATTTTGCATTTTTATTTAAAATCAGCGTTTTATTTTTTTTTTAA